>CAUYLG010014903.1:0-24414 GCA_963573385.1 Cacajao melanocephalus | reverse complement strand
AGTGAACATACATGTGCATGTGTCTTTATAGTAGAATGATTTATAGTTCTTTGGGTATAAAAAGGTGAAAGTTCTGTATTAAGAAATAAAAATCTGTATGTTGAGATTTTCTGTGAGAACAAATTTTCTATCCATGAAATTGTGAAGAAGGAGAGCAATTTGTGGTAGCTTTGCTGTCGCATCTCAAACTGCAAAAGTTACAGCCACTGTGAATAACAAATAGTTACGATGGAAAAGACATTCAATTTGTGAGTGTGAGACATGAATAGAAATGTGTTCTAACTGACAGCAGTCAGGTTTGGTACTATCTGCGGTTTCAGGCATTCACAAGGGATCCTGGAACATATTCCTTGTGGACAGGAGGGACTACTGTATGTGTTCACTAACTCTATTCACTTATTATTTGACTAAGAATAATTTAGAACTTTATTGGCTTCTCTAGGAAACTTAAGATCTTTCCAAACTGGCTCCTCTAAGACCTCTCCCTTCCCGTTGCTTCTGCTCCTCCTTCTTCCTTTTGCCATCTTTGATTTCCCCTCAATTGTCTTGAATCTTATGATGTCTCCCTTCAAGCCCTTACCTCTTTCATCATCCTTCTGTCCATATCTGCCAGACTTTTTCTTCCCTGCTTCAGCGCCTCCAACTCCCTATAGGCACTTGCACTTTAAGCACACTGTCCATCATTGAGGGTTTTCAAGGGACTCAGGGATCCCCAAAAGCAACCACCTGAGGCTGAAAAGGAAAAAAATTCTAATTGGAAACACTAAATATTTTTTCCAGTCAGATGGGCTTTGGAGATATCCTGACAGCTGTTTGGTGTCACCTTAGTGCCTAAAATTTACTCCACAGCCTCCGTAAGATTACATGGGAAAATCTTAAAAATCTTCTCTATAAATATTGTTTAAAAAAACATTAACCCTCATATAGAACAGGTAACCTAATTTTTACCATTTATCAAAAATACAATTTTGACAAAAATGTAAAGTAGACCAAAGATAAAACTATATTATTTTGTTTACTTGATTAATTGCTAAAATTTTAGAATAAAAGCTGTAATATCTGCAGCTATCTGCATATATGTTTGTATACGTTTACATATGTATGTGTTATATATATGTGATATTTTTGTACCTAAGGATAGTATTACCAACAAAATTCATAAAATCTCATACAGAAGCACTGGTCAAATTATCTTGGAGATTAATGAGCTCTTTTAAGTTAAATATTCCAAAAACTCCCAGAAATGTGGAAACTAACCCAAATGTGTTTTAAAGTTCATATGGGCTGGATGTGGTGGATCATGCGTGTAATCCCAGCACTTTGGGAGGCCAAGGTGGGAGAATCTTGAACTCAGGAGTTCAAGATCAGCCAGGGCAACGTGGTGAAACCTGTCTCTACCAAAACAAAAACAAAAAACCTCACTACTCACACACACACATAAAAAATACAAAAATTAGCCTGGCTTGGTAGAGCACATCTGTAGTCCCAGCTACTCAGGAAGCTGAGGTGGGAGGATGGCTTGAGCCTGGGAGTTTGAGCTTTCACCACTGCACTCCTGCCTGGATGACAGAGCAAGACCTTGCCCCTCCCACAAAAAAAAAGTTCATATGACTTTGCTAAGTTTTCAGTAAATAAGATTAATTTAATATTATTGGTTTAATGAAAATGTATTTGTCTTAATGAGTTGTCAGCATTAAGTATAATACAGACATGTTTTTATTCTACTTAGGTTTACGGGTCAGATAAACTTATATCTACTACATATTTAAGATTATAAAAATTGTAAATTTAACCTAAGGACCAGTGTACAAGTAAACATGCACTAAAATGGAATTGCTTTATAGCCATGACTTCTCGTATATCAAGCACAGCAGTAAAACAAAAATCCATGTATTTAACTTTTTTAGGTTTTTGCTTTTATAATACTTGCCTAACATGCATGCATTGTATAAATCATTAACAGGGAAATAACTTGAGATGATGGCTAACTTTGTTTAATGTTATAGTATGTCTGCCTGGAAATCGTTTTTAAAATCTTTTTAGTAATTTGCAACTTTAGACTTAAATTAATAGATATTTATTAAAAAATCTACATGATTTATAAGAAATATAAATGATTGAAATATACTAAACCTAAGTTTAAGTTTATATATTTTGACTTTTTATTTTCATATAGCATAAAGAAACTATATATATTTAGGCCTATTCATATTCATAAAATGTTTTTTTTTTTTGAGAAAGAGTTTTGCTCTTGTCACCCAGCCTGGAGTGCAGTGGCACAATCTCAGCTCACTGCAACCTCTGCTTCCCTGATTCAAGGGATTCTCCTGTCTCAGCCTCCTGAGTAGCTGGGATTACAGGTGTCCACCACCATGCCCAGCTAATTTTTTCTATTTTTTAGTAGAGACGGGGTTTCACTATGTTGGCCAGGCTGGTCTCAAACTCCTAACCTTAGGTGATCTGCCCACCTTGGTCTCCCAAAGTGCTGGGATTACAGGGGTAAGCCATCATGCCTGGCCCAATAAAAGGTTCTTTTGAAAAGTTATACTATAAAGAAACAGATATCTCTAGAAATTGTAAGATGATATATTCATAAAACATGCTAGTTTGCTGTAGAATGCTGGTATGTGACACAGTTTACAGCTGTTTACTTCTTAGTTTTCTTTGTAAAAGTGTATTGATCGTAAAATTAAATTTAATACATGTAAGTTAAACTACTGAAAATAATAAGTGTGAGGAGAAACAACTCTGTATGCAAAGTACGTGAAGAATGAAGGACTTTTTTTTTGTTGTTGATGAGGGGAAAAGTGTGTAATTTTGTCCTAAAATAAGATTACTGGTTATTCCAGAATGAGAAAGAAGAAAGTGTAGGACGAAATCTGAATGGATATGGAAAGCTGTAGGTTTGTAGAAAAGGAATTCTTTATGTGTTCAAGCTGGCTAAGATTAAATGGATTTCTATATAAAGTTTTTTTTTTTGTTTTTTTTTTTAATAACATGAGCCCAGTAGTGTGCTGATACAAAACTAGAACTTGGTTTTCTTTCTGTTAAAACAACAAAGTTTTCTTGGAATATTGGTCTGTTCTTCATAAAAGATTGTGAAAGCTTTTTCTTTACCTTTTAAGTAATCTGCCTAGGAAACCAAAATTCTGTGCCTTATCAAAATACTTTATTGTGCTTTGTGTTTTCTATGTTTTCTCCATTTTGTTTTTTTGAGACGGAGTTTCACTCTGTCGCCCAGGCTGGAGTGTAGTGGCATGATCTCGGCTCACTGCTGCAACCTCTGCCTCTCGGGTTCAAGCAGTTCTCTGCCTCACCCTCCTAAGTAGCTGGGATTACAGGAGCCAGCACCATGCCAGCTGATTTTCGTGTTTTTAGTAGAGATGAGGATTCACCATCTTGGCCAGGCTGGTCTTGAACTCCTGACCTCGTGATCCACCCACCTCATCCTCCCAAAGTGCTGGGATTACAGGCGTGAGCCACTGTGCCTGGCTGTCTTCTCCTTTTAAGAGAACTTAAGTATTGTTTCATAGTGATCTGTGATCCTGTTTAATCAGCATTTAAATCTTTTCACATTTTTTTTCCATTCATTTTTTAATGGCACATGAGCAAAGTATTTACATTATTAAATGGTTTGGGAAAACAGTATTTCATGACATGAAAATTACACAAAATTCAATTTTCAATTTGCAAAAATGAAGCTCTATTGAAACACAGCACCTGCATTCCTTCAGATACCACCTGGCTGCTTTCGTACCACAACAGCAGAGCTTAGTAGCTGCAACAGAGACGATGAAAGCCCACAAAGCTTGAACTATTTACTGCGTGGCCCTTTCCAGAAAAAAAATCTGCTGATACCTGCTATATGGACAGAGAATAGCTTGACGGTTGCCAGGGTAAAAGGTGGGGAAGGAGTTGACCACAAGGGAATTTTTTGGAGGATGATGTAGTTGTTAGTTGTGGTGGTGGTGGTGGTGGTGGTGGTGGTGACTTGACTGCATTTGTCAAAACTCAGAACTGTACACCAAAGAGTAGATTTTTAATTATTTTATTTTAAAATAAATGGTTTTTTTTTCTTTTTCTTTTTTTTCTTAGAAGATTTAGTAATAGTAGCCTAAAAATTAAATGTTAAGAAACAAGAGGCCCAGAAAACACTGGTGGCTGCTAGGGGGCAGGAGACGAAACTGAGTATAGGGGGCATTGGGGAATGTTGTGGGTGATGGAACTGTTCTCTGTCTAGCGATTGGTGATAAAACCAAACATTTGTCCAAATTCACAGAGTAGACACTAAAAAGGGTGACTTTACTGAATGTAAATTATAAACTTTATTTTTAATTATTTTTTAATTTTTAATTTTTCCTTCATGCAGAGTAACTTTAGGAAATAAACTTTATTATTTTTAAAAAAGAAATAAGGCTGGGTGCAGTGGCTCACGCCTGTAATCCCAGCACTTTGGGAGGCCAGGGCGGGTACATCACTTGAGGTCAGGAGTTCGAGACTAGCCTGGTCAACAAGGTGAAACCTTTTCTCTACTAGAATTATAAAAATTCGTCGGACGTGGTGGCACACGCCTGTAATCCCAGCTACTTGGGAGGCTGAGCAAGAGAATCGCTTCAGTCTGGGAGGCAGAGGCTGCAGTGAGCCAAGATCACGCCACTGCACTCCAGCCTGGGCAACAGAGAATCTGTTTTTTTGTTTTTTTTTTTTGTTTTTTTTTTAAAGATAATGAAAAAAGAAGAACTAAACTTTAACCCTATGTGAGAAAAAAAAATTGGGCTTATAGTAGGTTTGCTCTTACAGAGAGTAAAAACAAGTGCCAGGAATTTAAAGCAAAGAACAATAAGATGAGAAAGATCTTAAACATACAAATGTTTCACAATTATTTTTTAGAACAACATGCGTATACAAGAGGTAAGACTTATTTTTGTATTTGATTTGATAATTTGACTTGGAATTTTTCTGTGGGAATAAAAGTGTTAGAATGCTTATTTTAAAATTTCACAAAATTTGTAGGCAGTAACCAAGGCCTCAGAGCCATGGAGGGCTCTAAAACCAGTTCCATAAAGCATTTTACTGTAAAAATACGTACAGATCTTTAACAGAAAAGTATATTTCTTTACAATAGAAAAATATTTGAACAACTTTTCTTAAAAGACAAAAATTCAGATGTAACATACGACCAGCCAAAACTGAATCTAGCTGTTTATAAGAACTGATTCCAAAATATACATATATGAAAATTTACATAACTGATATGTAGAAGCTCTTCAAAATTGATTGTAAATTTAAAAGTTAAAATTGGCCTTGCCTCTACAGTTTGGAGCTGCAGAGCAGCCAGCAATGGCTGCCGGTCTCAGCTGCTTTCTTGGTGCCTGAGCTGCAGAGTGGGCCTGTCGAGGGGCTGTTGTCTGGGTCACTCTCCCTCTGGCTGTTTGTGGCGTAGGTGCATGAGGCACTCAGTCTTGGCCTGGAAAGAATCCCTTGCACTGGAAGACGCTAAAGGCGTGCAGTGTTGTGTATGCTTGGAGACAGTGGAGCGGGTCCCGGGCAGTCCTCGCCAGGCTGGTTTTTAAAGCACTTTTTTGGTTTAGGATTCAGCTTCATCATGATCATTTTCATTATCATTGTCATTCTCCTCATCTTCTTCCCTCTTTTCTTCTTTAAGCATTTTCAGGTATTTACTAGCTAAAATCTTCTTTGGTAATATATCTGTAAGAAACTGAAAAGTTTCTGATTCCTCTGCAGTGTTTGCTAAATCACTGTAAGTCAGTACTTTCTTTTCCTTTCCACTGCCATGTCTGTAGGAATAAGTAGCTAGATATTGAACAAAGAGCTCTGTGGCCTTGGCCGTGAGCACCAGCGCCTACTCGTTGATGCTGGACACCTCGGGGGAGCTCTTCGTGATGACCCGGATGCTGGACAAGGGCAGCGAGACGAGCCGCTGCTCCCCGCACTTGTCTTTGCCCACGACGATGTCCGCCATCTTTCCGCTCCTCGCGCAGGCGGCAGCTAGCGGGCCAGACCACAAAGTGGGTGTCCTGCCCGGCCAGCCGGTGGGTGCGGGGCTAAATCTTTTCACATTTTTGACAGTTTTCCAAAATCAAATCCTAAATGAATTCTTAATCTTAGATTGACCTTGAAATTTCCCCTAGGTCCCCTGGAAAATTTCAAAGGATTTGTTCTTTCACCTAGTAAAAATATTGTTTGTTTGATATATTAAATTATGTGGGAAACATTGTCAAGTAAAGAGTGATACTTAAGCTCTTCTAGGTTATATTTTTATGGGTAAATATTAATAATAACATTCCAGAAATTATGTGAATTTCATAAACATTTGCCAATACCCTCATTGTCCATCATATGTCCTGGTATATAATGTTATCAGTCATGATGCCAACTATTATTTAAATATTATGTGCCACAAAAATAACCAATTCCCTCATCAATTTTATCATTTTAATAATGAACAGATGTTTAACCACAGACATTTTATGTCTTTTATTATCCACAGATAGTTTTTTTTTTTAACTGATTTTTCTTGAAAGCTCCTATAATCAGCTTATAAGCCAGAATGCTTCATTTTCAATACAACTGATTGTCTCAGAGATCCATGGAAAGGACTATGCCAGGTACTTGGAGGTAGAGCCTTCTGCTAGCATTGCCTAGATACTTGTAGACCATACCACTGGAATGAGTATGGATTTCCAGACCTAGTAGAGAAACTGATAGGTTCATAAAATGCTAACCTGGGATAAAGCAGAGGAATCAATTACATGGGGCCAAATAAACTAATAAATAATTATATTTTTTATGGCCATTGTTTTGGAACATTTCTCATTCTTTAATGTCTTATTTAAGGACCCCTTTTTTTTTCCTGTTTTTTCATGCTTTCTATAACTCATGACAATTTAGTAGCTTGTGCTTTTGTAAAAAGAGATGAAACATCTTTTCTTCCAACCTGATTCCTGCAGAATCCAGAAACACTTATTGATTATTCTTATTCTCAATGGCAATACAATTATTTGTGTAAGTTCAATAAGGTTCTGTCTTCCTTGTAACAGGACATATTTGGAAAGATCAGTTCATAACTAAGGCTTTGACTGGAATGTCGTGTTTGAGAATGATATATTGAATCAGATATGTCCAGACAGTTTTAAAGCACAAAGACTTCATGGAGTCAATGCTTACGAAGTCCTCTTGGGCAAACTGGCCTGTTACCTGGCTTTTAGGGCAGGGGTCCTCAATCCCTAGGTCACCGACTGGGCCACACAGCAGGAGTTGAGCAGCAGGTGAGCCAGCATCTTCCCTACGCCCAGTCCGTGGAAAAATTGTCATCCACGAAACCGGTCCATTGAGCCAAAAAGGTTGGAGACTGCTGTTACAGGGTTTCCAGCCTTACAGGTGGGTAAGGAAGGTCACTTCCTGGCAGGTCCAGGAAGCTTAGGATATTTTGGCAACCTCAAATCTATAGTTCTTATAGGAAAAATATGGTAGTGCTTGGCTTGACTTTTAAGCTGCAAGAGGCTTTTAAAAGTCTAATCTGAGATTCCTCATGAAAAATCCCAGCAAAACAAATTCAAAAAGACCTAAGTGGTCATTCTTGCTGCAATTATGTAAATAACCAGGCCAAATCTAATGAGACCAGACTTATTTTGTAAACAAGAATTTTAAAAGTAGGTGACTGGAGAGAGAAAATTATAGTGTACCCTTGTGGGTTATTAAATTCTAGTCCTGTCCTTTTTTTTTTTTTTTTTTTTTTTAAGCTTTCTGTTGTCAACGTATATACTAGACTGGATCCTGCCATCTTATACATTTTGTCAATTTTTCTAGTTTTCTCTGATAGCTGACTACAAGTCTCCAAACTAACATTTTTAATTTTTCCCCACCTTCCTCACTTGGCATCACTGAGAACTAAAACTATCCTTTTCCTAAAGCCCAAGAAGTTGAAGCTGTACCACCTGGTATAAACTGAAGAAATCACCACAACTTTTCATGTATGGGTAACTTCATGAGAATCTCTTCTTTCCTGGAACAAGTAGAGGGACTGACAAAGACTGTCTTCTTAACCAAACTTTAGTCAGGTTTCTCTAAGCCCTTTTCTTGTCTAGGCCCCTCCTTGTAATACCTGCATAGCCCAGTTTCAGCAAAAATCTTGCTAAGTTAGTTAAGAGAAAATCTCTTACCCTTGATATCTGATCACCCTTGATATTTGGTCAAATTGCGTATCCCCCACCAGGCAATATGTGATCACCCTGGCTTGCCTTCAGCAAGAATACTGTTGAGGTGCTATAACCAGAATACCCCTATGTTTCCTCTTAGTTATTGTACATCCACTGGCCTTCATCCTGCTCCTTGGCAAATAAATCCCTTTTTGTTATTGCTGTATTTGGAATGGATCCCAGTTCTATACTGAGGTCTATTTCCCTTTATTGTAATAGTTTCTGAATAAGATCTGTTTTTACTGCTTTAATCACTGCTACTTCTGGTTTTCTTTGACAATATCAAAAGTATACAATATGGAAGAGCAATTACTGTCATGTGTTTACACTGACAGATATTTCAACTTGCAGTTGAGTAAATCCAGTGATGTACAAAGTTTGAGTTGGTGCTTTGTGTACATACAGAATGTCCAGGAGGGAGATCTACTTGGCAAATTTTTGTTCTATTTATTATTGAAAACCTAGGGTATGGAAAAAGATACAATGAGATCTGTGTGTGAAAAGGAAGGCAAGGCATTGCCACACAAATTAAAAAGGTGGACTATAAGTGGTAATTTATATTGTGTATTTGCAAATAGTTGGTAGTCAAAAACATTTCACTAGGTTTTGATTTATTATTGAAGGAAATACTGCTAATTATTAGTACTATCAAACTGTAGCCTTTAAGTATGTATATATCTTTTTGGCATACTGTGTGAGAAATTGGGCTGTAAGTATAATTTGACTATTGAGGTAAAAAGTTCCTCATATTAGTTTTTAAAATGAGAGACAATGAAAATATTCCTTCGTAATGCTGATAATTTGAGTAAAGACCATTTTGAGTAACTTAATTGAGCGACATGTCATGGCAGTATATTTATTCAATATGTTGAATTGCTTGAATCTTCACTTCAGTCTCAAAATATTCCATTTAAAAAATCTGCAGATGACAGATGAGAGTTTCTTTTTAAAAAAATGGAACAGGGGCCGAGTGCGGTGGCTCACGCCTGTAATCTCCGCACTTTGGGAGACCAAGGTGGGTAGGTCACGAGGTCAAGAGATTGAGACCATCCTGGCCAACATGGTGAAACCCTGTCTCTACTAAAAATACAAAAATTAGTTGGGCGCGGTGACATGCACCTGTAGTCCCAACTACTTGGGAGGCTGAGTCGGGAGAATTGTTTGAATCCAGGATGTGGAGGTTGCAGTGAGCTGTGATCCCACCACTGCACTGCAGCCTGGCAATAGAGCGAGACTCTGTCTCAAAACAAAACAAAACAAACAAAAAGAAACAACAACAACAACAAAAGACTGAACGGTGGTGTAAATGGTCTAAACTTAAATGTTTTCTCATACCTTTCTTTTATAATTTCTTTACTTTTTAGAAACACATAATTTATTCTCATATGTTTAAAAATTCTGTCACTACAAATGTAATGTTACTTACATAATGCTTCGTGAGAAAATGAGGAAATAATACTTTTTAGAGCTAAAAGCAGCTAAAGAATGATTAGGAAATCTATTTACATTGTCTCCCAAGTTGAAACGGTCAATCTTTCTGCATTCATTTGTGATAAGTCTGTCAATTTAATGCCTGATAGAGTTCTGAAACATCTTTAGTGATGATTCTTTATAATTTTTAGGTTCACAATAGTCTAAATATCCAGTTGTCCCTAACAAAGCCACCAAATGTTTATTGTCATTTTATAATCATTAATGGAGAATCAAGAGTTTATAGTTTGGTTAAAGTAATCACAATTGAAACTAGTTGGATGTGGAACTCAAGGACTTGTGGCTTGGAGTCTATGTCATTGGGTCAGCTGTTGACAATTTGCTAAGAGCACAAACAAAATACAGTTTCTTTCACTGATGAGGAATTATAATATATTTATATTTTATTTAAAATAAATTAGTAAAAAAATTTTAGCATTGTGGTCCATGGATGCTGAAATAATATTTGTCACCTTTGTAAAAAAAAAAAAAAAAAAGGTGTTGGCTGGGTGTGGTGGTTCACACCTGTAATCCCAGCACTTTGGGGGGCCAAGGCAGGCAGATCACCTGAGGTCAGGAGTTTGAGACCAGTCTGGCCAACATGGTGAAACTTTGTCTCTACTAAAAATACAAAAAATTTAGCTGGGCGTGGTGGTGAGCACCTGTAATCCCAGCTAATTGGGAGGCTGAGGCACGAGAATCACTTGAACCTGGGAGGCAGAGGTTGCAGTGAGCTGAGACCACGCCATTGCACTCCATCCTGGGCAACCAGAACAAAACTCTGTCTCAAAAAAATAAAAAAAGATAGTGTTTGTTGATCACTTACTATGAGGCAAACATTGTAAGTGTAGTGAACTCATGTTAACTGTGAAGGAGCCAGTGGTTTAGAGACTGATGCGTGGAGAGAATAACTTATCCAAACTTACCCACCTGTTAATTGTCAAAATTAGGATTTGAACAGAGTCAGTCTGGTAGTAAAGTCTGCTCTTAACCACTATCTGGCAGAGATAAATAGTACTGTAGGAGTTCCTGAGAGGTCAATTCAAGTATAAGTATTTCATATTTTGAGGTTTCCTAAAGTATTTCTCTACTTCTTTAATATACAAGTTGCCCACATTATTCTCCTCATTATTACTACAATCAGTGAGTATCTTGATTAGAATCTTTCTGGGAGAGAAGCAGTTACTAAGAAGGGAATGCTTTATAGACAGAGAGAAAAAGGATCATTTTTATGGTCACAGGTTATTTTCTTAGTCTTGGCTAAATTTTTTTTTGGTAGGGGGGCTATTGTGCTCCAAAGACAATTTAGGTGACTCATAAGCTATCACCTCTAATCTCCCAGATGTCTCAAAATTGCATGCTTATGAGAGTATCTCAGTGAGTGAATACCATATCTCCTTGCATGAAAGATTTACATATATCATAAATACTTTTAAAAGTTTGAGTTTAATATAAATTCAAAAATATAAATCAGCTTTCCTATAAGTATACTAAAAATCTTTTTATGAATAGCAATTTAATATATTTTAAAGCATTTATTTTGTACAGCTTTGTTTACTAAATTTATCTTATTACTATTTGTTAAAAACAAATGGAAATTCAAGTTTATAGTCTTGCTCTTAATCATTTTCTAAAAATCACATTTCAGACTGTAACATTTTTGGCTAGTTATAATATACCCGCTTGCTGGCTGTTGTGTGTTGGAGTAGAACTTTCTTTTTTAAATCTAGTAGCGCCCTCTAGAGCAAAAGGTAAAATACAATTTGATAAGAAAGGAGTAGTTTCACAAATTCAAATATTCTTTAAGTTTCCTATCCTGTGTGATAGTTTGTTACTTAGAAGTACCAAAGAGCTGGCCAGGCATGGTGGCTCTTGCCTGTAATCCCAGCACTTTGGGAGACTGAGGTGGGTGGATCACTTGAAGTCAGACGTTCTAGACCAGCCTGGCCAACATTGCAAAACGCCGTCTTTACTAAAAATACAAAAATTAGTCGGGCATAGTGGCCCATGCCTGTAATGCCAGCTACTTGGTGGAGGGGCTGAGGCAGGAGAATTTATTGAACTTGGGAGACAGAGGTTGCAGTGAGCCAAGATTACACCACTGCAGCACTCTAGCCTGGGCGATAGAGTGAAACTCTCTCTCAAAAAATAAAAAAGAAGTAGCAAACAGCTGAATCTAAACTTTTTTTGCTCAAATATATGTATTCTTTTCAAGGATGCCTTTTAGGTAAGTTCTTCTTAGCTAAGATTAAAGATCAGTGTATCTTTTTCTTACCTCCTTGTGAATGTAATGGTACATAATTTTATTTTTAAATGGATATTTAAATAAAATTACCCATAAGTATTGAATTTCTTGTTGACCAATATAACATGCCAAAATTTACTGTATGTCCATTTTGTATGTGATAGTGTGTTTGTTTTGAGGATTACAAAATAAATAGAGAATAAACCACACCCCTAGTACCTATGCTTTTATTTCCACTTGTTTTTTGTAATAGAGCATGATACATATTGGGTCTGGTAGTGGTCTTGACTAAAAAGTTATCTTGATGAAATTAATTGATAATATTATTGATATATATCAATTTTCTATTACAGAAGAAAATACTCAGGAACTATGCCAGATGAAGAAAAGTTTGGCAGAAAAAGTTTCTCTCTATAGAGGTGACATCACATTGCTAGAGGTAGATGCTATAGTCAATGCGGGTGAGTAGTTGATTTTTCTGTGATGTGTTTGTTATGTGAGTATTATTTCAAAATATTTTAAATAAATAAGAATGTAAGTATTTTAGAAAAAAATCCTTTCTGATGTAGAAATGTCTAATATATTTCTCTTCTTGATTAAAAACATTGGAGATTTTTTTTTTTTGTATGTTCTTCAATTAATGTGCAATCTACAGCACCCTCTACAGTGAAAGGCACTAGGTTGAGATTAGGGTACTGGACCACTGGATAAGTGACAGATTGTTGCAGAAAGTTATTCAGAAAGAACCTTAGCAAGTATGTTATTGCTAGTTTCATAGCTCGAATTAATAGTTGGCCAACATAAATACAAGTTCATCAAACTTTTTTCTTTTGAATATGTTGTCAGGCAATGATTGAACTGTGTAAGACAAAAATGAAAATATAAAGAAATTATTTCAGCGATTTCAAAACTTAAGTTGTTTGGGTTCATGTTTTCATTTTCATCATGTAATGCTTAATTTTAACCAGCATATTCTAATTATTTTAATAAGTAATTGTCTAGTTAATTTTCCTGTTTCAACATTGGGAAAAAATATAACAGATGTTATATTTTATTGTGTGGTTATATATCAAAAAAGATACAGTAGCTGTGATTCTATAAAAATATTGTAAATGAGAGGATAGTTAATGGTTTTAATTTGTCTTTTGTAAAGTTAGGCTGCTTGAAGGTTGAAAGTGTCAAAAACAAATCTGGACTTGGGTAAGGAGCATCTTTATCTAAATAGACTGTTACAATACAGGGAGGAGGATTGATTGCAATAGGGGGAGGCAGAATATTGCAGCAGGATAACTGCTTCAACTATGAGCTATAAGTGTCTCAAAGGTTAAGCAGAAAAGGGCTTTTCTTTTATAGTGAGGAGTAAACAAGGCTACAAAGAATTGGGGCTGAGGAATTGTATGAGGGGGTGGCTTGATGAAACAATTATCAGGGAATGTTTTTCCCTGAGGTCAGCTGGTTCTAGGAAGGGCTGTTAAGGAGGGGTTGCTCACCTTCCATTGCTTCAGGCTGGATCAAATTTCAGGGGTTTTGAGGAAGGAGAGGAGCCTGACTAAAGTTTGGTCAGGTTGTTTGTGGGCATTGATTAACCAGAAGGGTAAATGGGGACAAACAGTTCGGCGAATCATGTATGAGACAGAGAATGGGAATTTGGAAGGTCTGTGTCTGGCCTTGTATTGGTTGCAAAGTGGTCATTTGTCAGTTTTATGTAGAAGTCCTTTCCCAGTCACAAAAGGGTGGGGGTAGTTTCTTGACTGTGGCTTTTTCCAAGAGTACAGAGTTCACATGAAGTTCAGTGTTATCTCCAGGTTCCCTGTGGGGATAATAAATTCACACAGGATAGTAGGAAAATGCTTTGGCAGTTGAACAGAAGGGTCTTATGGAGAACTGAAACATTATGCGAGGATATTGTACAGTTCTGGCAATTTAGCAGAAGGTTCAGAATACTGGTCAGCTTGTTGTTCCCTCACAATTGGGTATCAGTTACAGCTGGGTGCGGTGGCTCACACCTGTAATCCTAGCACTTTGGGAAGCTGAAGTGGGTAGATAACTTGAAGTCAGGAGCTCAAGACAAGCTAATGGTGAATCCCATCTCTACCATAAAATACAAAAATTAGCAGGGTATGTTGGCAAGTGCTTGTAGTCCCAGCTACTTGGGAGGCTGAGGCAGAAGAATCACTTGAACCTGGGAGGCAGAGATTGTAGTGAGCTGAAATCATACCACTGCACTCCAGCCTAAGTGACAATTGAGATCTTGTCTCAAAAAAAAAAAGAAAAAGGAAAAAAAGAGGTGGGTGTCAGTTGCTTTGTACCAGCTGCTTTGCCATAATCAAGGCTCAGTTTTCACCTTTTCTTCTGATGCTTCTACACTTCCTTTCTCCTCTGCTTCTGCTGCCTGTCTAAAATATAAAACTCTTCTTGAAAGAGGAGGCTGGGTCATTTAATCACCACCCAATATGACTCACTCCTTCATCCTCAGGTTACCTCATAGGGTACAGGTCTATGTTATATGTGAAATCTATGGATTGTTCATTTGTGGCCCTGGGTATCAAGATGCTTTCTTCTGTCCTGTGGGGCCTCTGGGGAACACAGGCCCTTAGAAGGGGTCTCAGGAAGTCCTCTCCAGTAGTTTTAACAAGATATCGCTCTAGCTAGTAAGTTAACATATATGCCCTAAATTCTATAAATATGTGAGCTTTAATTTTTAAAAATTTAAAAGATCATATCTATATACATATATAAAAGATATATACACACGTATGATCTTTTAAATATACACACATATATGTATATACACATTATCCTAGTTTTGTCCTGAGGAAGTACAACTGATGATATCTACTTCCTTTTTAAATACTTGAAGATCACTCTCACAAGTTTTCTTCTTCTTGTTATGAAGATAACATTGAATTTGCTGTGTTAGCACACACTTAATAACAGTAATAATGGTCTTTTTTTGGGTTTTGTTGTCTTCCCATGGGAGCCACACAATAGTGCCATTTTCTCTTTTTGTGTCCACTCCTAAAGCAATGTCTTCTCTCTCCTTAAAAATACTTAATATTGTGTATCTGTTAAATTGAATTATTTAATATATGTAATTGAATTTGTAGCATCTCTGACTAATAGGACATTCAGCATTGGAGACTTGACACAGTGAACCATTTGGCTCTGGTTGTTATTTATCTGATCAATCAATAAAAATATTTTGGGAGTAATTATTGAAATAACATAAAATGCTGCAAAGCAGAACATCATTAACTACCTTATCACTATTTTGTTTTTTGAATATTATTATCTTGCTCTTGCCTTAATGTGTAATTTTTCATAGCTCCTACATAATGTATAAGGGTATAGTAAATTTATATGAAGACAGGAAGCAACTTTTGCTTACTCCCAAAAATGATTTGGTAATTTTAGCTCACCTCTCTGGCTGTGATGATTGTAATTTGGTCATGTTTTACATCTCACAAGGATAATCTCATCAGGAATGGAAAAGGAATGCCAAGTGAATGTATGCTGTAATGGCTCTATTTACAGCTTTCTACTGTGCAGCTTGTTTGCCTAGTGTGGAAGGAGCAGAACAGCTGTTAACCTTTCAGGTGAACAAGGTAACATGGCAGGAAACTAGAGAGCTGCCTCTACTAAGAGGGGAGTGAAAAAAAAGTACCCCTAGTCACTATGCCAAAGCAGCCCAGTCATCGCCTCCTATTAGACTTCTGACGTTCTCTTTTCATGACCATATTAGTACATTGGAACACCTGGTCTTAGTTGCTATGAATGATGATTTGATATTTTAAACTTCTTTCTAATAAAGTGTTTTTTTGAATTGTGTTAACTTCTTTAAATGTGATCCGGGATGGACTGCTTGTGTATTATATTCTTCTCTCTAGGAAATTATACATATTTAGTATGTTTTAATAAAACAGATTTTGCAGGCATTATACACAGGGTGGTAGCACACGTTTAGAGTTAGGGAGACCTGGGTTCAAATTCAGGTTATTATAACCAAGACTGTTTTTTTGTTTAAGCTTTTTATTTTGAAATAATTATAGAAAAGACAAAAATAATGCAGAGTCTTATGAACCGTATGTAAACTTTTCCCAATGGTGCCTTTGTATATAGCTATAGTACAATATTAAAAGCAGATTTTAACAAATAATTTCAACATTTATTTTAGATTCAGGGAGTACTTGTATACTTGTTACATGGGTATATTGCATAATGCCAAAGTTTGGGGTATGATTGATCCTGTCACCCAGGTAGTGAGCATAGTACCCAATAGTTAGTTTTTCAACCCTTGCGCCTTCTTTTCTTTCCCTGTTAGTAGTCCCCAGTGTGTATGGTTGCCATCTTTCTGTTCATGTTTACCCAGTATCAAAAATCGAAAGTTGATATTGGTGCAGTACTATTATCTAGACTACAGACTTTATTCAGTTTTAACCATTTTTAAACTTGCGTTCTTGTGAATGTGTGTATATTTGTGTGTAGTTTTGTAGTTTTATTTCATGTATAGATTCATGTGACCACCACCACAATCTAGATACAGTACTATTCCATTATCGTAAAAAACTCCCTCATGCTGCCGCCTTTGTGTTTATATCCACCTATCTGCCTCCCTCCCTGTTTTTCATCTCTACGGTTTTATCATTTTTAGAATGGTATATAATTCTAAAAATACATAATCAATAATGCTTCAGTGAACATGCCGTACATATATCCCTTTGACATACTGATTTAAGTTCCTTTGGATACCTATAAGTAGAATCAGTAGATCATTTGGTTCTATTTTTAGCTTGTTGCAGAACCTTCATGGTGTTTTCCATAACGGCTTTACTAATTTATGTTCCCAACAGTGTGCAGGAGTTCTTTTTTCTCTGCATCTTCACCAACACTTGTTATCTTTGAACTTGACAAAAGCCATTCCAACAGGTGTGAAATGGTATCTCATTCTGGTTTCCATTTGTGTTTCCCTAATGATTAGTGGTGCTGAGCATTTTTTTTTTCATGTACTTCTTGATCATTTGTATGTCTTTTTCTGAGAAATGGCTGTCCCATTTGTCTGTTTTCTGCTTTCATTGCCACAGAAATTGAACTTACAGTAGAGAATATGGTTACCAGCGGCTGGAGGGGGATTGAAGGAAGGGAATGGGGACTTGTCGATCAAAAGTTACAAAGTTTCAGATAGACAAGAGGAATAGATTTTGAGATTTATCTCATAGCAGGGTGACTGTAATAAATAATAATGTATTATATATTTCAAAATAACTGAGGAAGTAAATTTCAAATGCTTCACCATAAAAAATGATAGATAAGTGAAGTGATAGATGTGTTAATTAGCTTGGTTTAATTATGCACATTGCACATACATATATCAAAACATCACATTGTATCCCATAAATGTATACAGTGATTTGTCAATCAAAATAATATTAATAATAATTAAAAAGGCATACAAATGGAATCATACAGCATGTAACCTTTTAAGGTTGCCTTTTATTTTTACTAAACATAATGCTCTTGAGGGCCGTTCAAATTGTTATGTATATATAAATTCAATAACTGTTTGTTCCTTTTTATTGTTGAGTTGTAGTTCATTGTACAGATGTACCAGAATTTCTTCAACCATTCACCAATTGAGGGACATTTGGATTCTTTTCAGTATTTTGCTGTTGCTAGTAAAACTGTTACAAACATTTATATACATGTTTTTATGTGACCGTACATTTTTGTTTCTCTGGGATAGACATCCAAGAGTGTGATTACTAGGTTATATGTAAGTGCGTAAGTTTTATAAGAAATTGCTAAACTGTTTTTCATAGTAGCTGTACCATTTTACATTCTTACCAGCAATGTATGAGAGGTTCAGTTTCTCTACATCTTTGCCAGCATTTGGTCATATAATTATTTCTTATTTTAGCTGTCGTAATAGGTATTAATAGCTAATGATTTTTTTATATTTATTTTTAATTTTAAAATTTTTCTTTCCGCTTTTTGAATCAGCATCATCATGGTTTTAATTTGTGTTTCCCTAAAGGTTAATAATGTTGAACACCTCTCCATATGCTTATTTGCCACCTGTATTTCCTCTTTGGTGACATATCAGTTTGTATCTTTTGCTATTTTGTAATGGGTCTCAGTGATATTTTCAAGATGTTTGTGAAGTTTGGTCATTTTTATTTTTTAAGGCCCCACACTAAATCATATCTTGTATATACTAAAATATACTACAGCCCACATTCAACACAGTCCATACTTAAGAGTTGGATGATAGTTGATTACTTACTATTATGACACATTTTGCAGATATTTAGGTAAACATTAATTTTGATTTTGCAGTTTTTGTATTTTGGAAACCTAAATTATTTTTTTCTAGGCTCTTGAAAAACTTGTTGGTATTATGCTTATAATACCAATTATAAATTGCCCTACTGACATCAGCTTGATTGGGCAAATTATTCAGCCCTTTAATCGTAACTTTTTAAATCTATAAATAGGGTTAATACTAGTAATTAAGATAAGACAGATGTTGTAAGTAATGTGTGAAAGATACGTAGCATAGTTCTGGCATAAAATATGTGCTTGGTATATTTTAGCTATGGTATTTATTATTGTATGGCAACTGAATGGATTTCATACTATTCATACTACTGATGTCTTTTCTGAGAGAACTCAGGTTAATAGAGGAAATGGAGGGTATCTTATTTATTACCATTCAGATTTTCCATTATGCAGAGCCAGTTTTCCACTGAAAAGCACTGGTGCTCAAGCTGCAGCAGCTGCTTTCTTCCTGAGCAGTTTTCAAAATTCCACGTATTTAATATGGATTTGTCTAGTTACTAATGTGTAACTGACACTGATCTGTATGTACTTTAAGTTTGACTCTATTTTACCTTTTTTTTTTTTTTGTAAGACAGGACTCTTCCTCTGCCACTCAGGCTGGAATGCAGTGGCATAATCATAGCTCAATGCAGCTTTGAGTTCCTGAGCTCAAGCAATCTTCCTGCCTCAGCCTCCTGAGTGCTAGGACTACAAGCACGTGCCACCATGCCTGGCTAATTTAAAAAAATTTATTTTATTTTATTTTTTTGTAGAGACAAGGTCCTGCTATGTTTCCCAGGGTGGTCTTGAACTCCTAGCTTCAAGCAGTCCTCCTACCTAGGCCTCCCAAAGTACTGGAATTATAGGTGTGGGCTACCTCATCTGGCCTTTGTTTTGATTGTGGTTTTAAATAAAGTACAACTGTTGTACAAAAGAGAGGTGTTTTCAGAACTAGATTGTCTGTGACGTTCAGATTCTGCCTCACAAAGCAGTATTTTTGTATTAAAAAATTCAGTATTTACTATAAGTAAAAGTCATGTTTTAAAATCAGTTACCTCATGGGGATACTTGAAAACATTTTGGTACATATGCTTAGCTCTTTGGAGTTAAACAGATTTTCAAATGCTGCTTAAATAGAGGAGTAAGAAACTTTCATTTGACAAACAAACAAATACCCCAGGAAAATGTATTGAGTGCTTATTATGAGTTAAGAACTAGGTTGAGCAGTGGAGGTAAAGACAAGTAAGTAAGCAGTTGGTATACAGCATGATAAAGTGTTTATTAGAGACATGTCAAGGTGCCATGGGCAAATAGAGCAAAGCAAATAACTCAGGGAAGCAGCTGACTGTATGTTGCACTTAAGAAACCACATGTGGCTGAGTGTGCTTGCAGCACATACAGGCAGAGGCCAGATCGTGAAGTGCTTTGTATGTCACTTTCAGGGCTGAGGTTTTTTTCTTTTTTTTTTTTTTAATTGAAGAAGATAGGGAGTTTTTGAAGAAATTTTTAGGGAGGAATGATGTAATCAGATATGTGTTAGATCCTTCTGGCCACAGTGTGAAGGATAAATTAGGGAAGGATAAGTCTGAGGGGGAGACTGGAAGCAGAAATGAAACTATTTAACTTTGTACTAAGTACATCAGCTCAAATAAATCTGATTTTTATTCTCCTAGCTCATAATTGTAGCTGTTGCTTCTTCTGATTCTGCCATCTTTAATGGTGGGATGATTCTTGGATGATTATTGTTTGAATGCAGTTTGATTTGCAGTAACCTCAAAGAGCTTAAGTCTAGTGTGACTGGATTAGAGCAGACAAATAGAATCAAAGTGTATTTGTTCTTTCAACAACTTTCTTGAATTCTTGATTTGTACATATGATATCAAGACACTGTTAATCTGGCTTCTGCTAAACTGTTTTCGCTGAAACTGTTCTTACCAATGTCACCATAACCTTTTTTTCCTTGAAGTAGTGGGCCCTTTTTTGGTCCTTATTTTCCTGGATCTCTTTGTAGTATTCAAGACTATTGACTACTTCATCCTTGAATGTTAATTTTCCTTTAGCTTCAGTGACACATTTGGTAGTCTCCTCTCCTTAGCTATACAGCCATAACCTTCATTTAGGTCACATAATTTCTTACCTGACTGTCGCAATAGACTCCTGAGTGCTTTACTTACAACCTCACCTGCTCTCCAGATGCAGATAAAATGATCTTTCTCACATTATTTCTCTGTACAGTCACCTTTAGTTGTTCCCCCTGGCCAGTAAGATTAAGGGCAAACTCAGTGTGTCAAACGACTTGCCTCGATATCCCTGCTATACCAGTCTCCAGTTCACCAATCTCTTGGCACTGACTTGCAATTTTTTCTGTCCCCCACTCCTTTTCTCCTTTCTCTCTCCCACCCACTATCTCTTTCCCCCTTTTCCTCCTGGACTTTGCACAAGCTGCTGTCTCTACCTAAAATATTACTTCTCTAAAGAGTTTCCCATCCTAGCAGTTCCTGCCTCAGTCCTTCAGCATGTCAGATGATGTTTCATCTCCTATTGGAATCCTGGATACCTCTCCTTCAGCCTCCCAATCTTGAATGAGTGTCAATAGTTTGGGTCTCATAGCTTCATACACTTCTGCTAGCATAGCACATAATCTAATATCAGTTCACTTATGAAGGCCACTGAAATGATTTGGATACATTTGCTTATAAGGTCTTTATAAGATTATTATCAAAATGAAATCACAAAATTAAAACAAAATTGAGGGAAATTTGAAGATCCCCAAGATCTTCAGATTCTAGCGTGAGAAACGCAGCTATAGAAGATGGGAAATGTAGGACTCAAGTGAGACACTGGAATTAAACACATAGATTAAGTTAGCATATTAATTTTATTAATGAGTGGTAATAGGTATTGAGAGCTAAATTTGTTAAATTGTTACAAATAACCTAAGGGGAAAGTTTAACAGATGAAGAAACATAGCCACGGAGAGGTTAAGTGATTCACCTCTGGTTATACAGCCAGTAAGTAGATCTAGAGCTTGTGCTCCTAGCATCTTTCCTGTTGAATTCTTTCACACAGGCGCTATGATTGCCATCTAGCTATATTTGATAATTCCTTATTTGACTTTTCGGCCTTTGGAACACTATCAACCAATATGTGATGTCTGGATTTTTTATTAAAAGCATGTAGTAATTATTATTTCTATTAAATAGTACCTCATCTTTTTGTCCTTCTCCAGGCATTTAACAACTACATCTTGTTTGAATTGACTATAGGTCAGTTACTGAGATGCTATCTGACAATCTGAGAAGGTCTGGAAACATGGCCTACTGAAATGTAGTTGACCTGCCTTTGACAGTGCCTTATAACTTTGGAAGGATTATATCCAAATATTTTAAAATACAAAAGAAAAATGTTACCTTGCTCACTAGTGCAGGAATGGTAAATAATAATATCATTCCTCTTATTTTCAAATTTTTTGGAAGTGTTTAATATACTAGTATGTAGAGTAGGACGTATTTACAATCAGGTATGAATAGATACAAATAAAAGGGTGAATCAAGGTTAAAAATGTCTGTGGGTCCTAGTAAATTATATTGGTACGCTTTTGGACTGAGAGTGGATTATTTTTTTCTCCATGTACAGATGGACGCTGTCTAATAAAAGAGATAGACCTGGAAGCAAATAGATACAGTTCATTGTGTATAAAGCATGTATCAAGTACTCCTTGTGGATGCAAAAAGAGTTTGTAAATTATTTGTTTTGACCTCATTCTGTGATGATAAATTGTAATTTTGAATCAGAATTAATTTTCAGGCCCTATATATAAGTTATTTTACTTTTTTTTTTTTTTTTTTTTGAGACAGGGTCTTGCTCCGTCGCCCAGGCTGGAGTGCAGTGGCACAATCTCTGCTCACTGCAACCTCCTCCCCAGTTTGAGTGATTCTCATGCCTCAGCTTCCTGAATAGCTGGGATTACAGAAGGGCACTAGTATGCCCAGCTAACTTTTTTGTATTTTTAGTAGAGACAGGGTTCTGCCATGTTGGCCAAACTGATCTCAAACTTCTGGCCTCAAGTGATCCATTCATCTTGGCCTCCAAAAAGGATTATAAGTGTCAGCCACTGTGCCTGGCTACTTTTAAAAACACTCTTTGCATATATGCAATATGGACAGGGTTATTAGTTCCTTACCTTGTTTGAGCCATAGAGTTAAGAACATACTTGGTCCCTTATCTTAGCGTTGCATGTCCTAAATTTTGTTTTGAGAGAGGATAACAGATGCATCTACTAATCTTTGGTCTCCTGTCTTTCTCCTTTCTTGACATTTACACACAAACTTTGCCCTTGGAAGTTTAGTGCCTTTCCCAGATTTATGAGGATTTGTTTTGAGGATGCTTACAGTTTCATGATCACTTCTTTCTCTGTAACATGCTTCTAGTAAATTCCCGACGATCACAGTTGCCTCCTTATTTCCTGCTGTCTTCTCTGTAGGCTTTATTCCACACTTAGAACAGCCCAAGGTTTCCTTTATTTCCCAAAGCACTACTAATATTGTGGGTAGTAAGTGTTTACTGTAATTTAAGGGTCATCAAACAGGCCCACCATCTTAATGTAGCTGCATATAGGATTATCTGTTTACAGCGAATAGGTCCTTGTATAGTCTTATACCAAACTCATTGGTCAAAGAGCTTTGTTCTTTGCTAGAGCTTGTGGGTAAATGCATCTATCTAATTTATTGTTCATTATGTCACTAGAGACAGTTTTACTTGTACTGTGCCATAATCACAGAAAAATATTTTGGAGAAGATAGATTTTTAGTCCTTTGTGGATTGCAGGCTGTGTTATGAAAAAGTGATAACTTTCTAACTGGAATTGGTTGGTTGTAGCCAAAGATTAATTCAGTTTGTCAGAAAAATGATTTTTGAAAATGGAAAGTGAACAAAGTTGATTTATTTTAGCTCTTCCTAACCCCACACTCCAACATGACAAGGAGAGGTATATTTACATTGTGATTAATCATAGAGGACTTGGAGTCAGATCAATCATTGTTTTAAATATGCCTATTCAACTTCCTGGCCAAATAACTCTGACAAGTTATTTAAACTTTCTGAAGGTTAAATTTTCAGTTTTCTCATCAGCAAAATGGAGCTAATGCAGGTTGAATATTTCTTATCCAAAATGCTAGAAGTGTTTGAGATTTGTTTCAGATTTTGGAATATTTGCATATGCATAATACGAGATCTTGGGGATAGGACCCAAGTCTACACATGAAATTCATTTACGTTTATATATACCTTATAGACATAGCCTGAAGGTAATTTTTATACAATATTTTAGAACAGTTTTGTGCACGAAACAAAGTCTGTGTATGTTGAAGTGTCAGAAAGCAAAGATTTAGGTGTTGAATTTTCTACTCATTGTGTCATATTGGCACTCAAAAGCTTTTGGATTTTGGAGCATTTCATTGAATTTTTGGATCAGAGATGTTCAATCTGTCGTAGGGCCTACTTCACAGGGCTGTTGTGAAAATCTAAAGAAATGATGGCAGTCTAAAGAGATACAAAGTAATTCACACAGTGCCTTATGTATAGACACATCAGTAAATGGTAGCAGAATTATACTGCTTAGTTTTAATATGAGAAAAAAATTTTATATGAATATTCAAGGTAATTATAGGTGTTTTTCATGTCTTCTACAAAGATATATGTAAGACCAACTAATTGGGTTTATTCTATGTCCCACAACTTTAGCTGTGACAGTATTTAGTTGAATTTCATTTAGGAAAAGTTGTTCAATTCTGAAGCTTCATAATAAAAGCCAAGTTTCTATGACATTCTTGTAATTTTTTTTTTGAAAGAAAGAAAAAGAGAGAAAAGAAGAAAGAAAGAGTGAAAGAAAGAAAGAAAGAAAAAGAATGTAAGAGAGAAAGAAAGAGGAAGAGAAAGAGGGAGAGAGAACGGGATTCTTGTTCTATTGCCCAGGCTAGAATGTAGTCTAAAAATGGGTATTAAAAACCTCTTTTATGCCCCTAATTGTGCTTAACAATGGAGACAGGAAGGAATAAAGGATGAAAATAACAAACAAGCAGCCAACCAATATTTTATTTAAACCTGTGAAATGCTATGCAATTGCTGAGGAGTGATTTACTTCCAATTATGTGGTCACTTTTAAAA
>CAUYLG010014902.1:0-15650 GCA_963573385.1 Cacajao melanocephalus | reverse complement strand
TTTTTTTTTTTTTTTTTTTCTCTTTTATAAAAAAAAAAAAAAAAAAAAAAAAAAAAAAAAAAAAAAAAAAAAAAAAAAAAAAAAAAAAAGAAGGAGAAAGCAGAGGGAAGAAGAAGAAAGAAACAAGAATAGAAGAAAGGTGGCTCGCAGGGGTGGGGAGGGTGAGGAAACGGTGAAGAGGTGTAGGTCAAAGTGTACAAACTTGCAGTTATGCAGGATGAATGAGTCTAGAGCTCTAATGCACAGCAAGAGGACTACAGTTAGAATATTTCAGAGTACACTGGAAATTTACTGAAGGAGTCCATTTTAGGTGCTGTTAGTGTGCACATACTCAAGGAAAACATAGGAGTTGGATATGTGACATTGCTCATCTGTAAATAATCACTTCACTATAAATATGTCTATCAAAACATCTCGTTGTGCATCTTAAATGTACACAATTGAAAAAAGAAAAAAGCTGGCTGGACCAGGACTCGGGGCCACTGCTTTCCACCAGGGGTGCTGTTCGATGTCTGCAAACACCATTCACAGCCTCCTCACCCAAATATTTCAGAAACCAATTTCCAAGAACGCAAACCCCCTACCCGTCTGGCTGCAGAGTTGGGAAATATTTTGTTTCATTGCAAATGAGTTTTACATCTCCTCAGAGCTCTGAACTTAGCCATTGTGCACAGTCTTTTAGTTGGGTCAATGTCCCAGGGTGGAATTTCCTGACCTTGTCACCGGTTCTTGGCTCCACACCTTGGAGGAATTCACTACTGTTGGAACTCCCAGCATCTGGTTCTGGCCCCTCCTCTCAACCAAGGGAGAAACAAGACAGGAGGCAGGGCTGCAGGAAGCTGCTGTGCTGGAAGCAGGTGCCCTTGCACGGCTTCTGCAAACCCCCAGATCCCTGTTTCCCTATTGGTGAAAAAACCAGAACCAGCAGACCAATCACCTTACAGGCTTGCTCAGTGGCTATTTTGACAAAACAAAACACAGGTTAGGAGGTGTTACCTAAAGTCTACAGGAGGCCATCGGTTTGGATGGAGTTCCTGGCTGTGCATCCAGCCTGCCGCTACCCAGCTCTCCAGGCTCTGATGTGCAGGCGCAGCCCCTTAATGGGAAAGTGCCACCCAGGTTGGACATATTTTTAAAAGCTGATTGTTAATGAGCTGGAAAGGAAAGGAATAGAAGCCATTATGCTCACTCTAAGAAAGCATCTCTGATTCATGGATCATTTACTATTGATTATTGAAACCAATGCTATGTGCATGTCCTATGGCTGGTTTTAAAACCTCTATATCGTTGGAGTTTGGGATTTATTTGGAAGCACTATAATAAGCAGCACATGACAATTACTTCCCTCAGTCCTCCCTGTAATCAAGATAAATTATCCTGCTATTGATGTAAATGGGATATGAAAATCTATAGCGTTCTCCTGAGAAGAATAAACCCTACATTATGCTCACCTCGTTTAAATTTTGCAGCAAAACCATTTTGGGGTCAATCAAAAAACACATTCCCCCAAACTTTTATTGCCATCCATCCTGTGTCACCTCCAGAAATAATTAGCAAACCATACCAGTGAGGAAGCACTTAGCCTATGGGTGCCTGCACCGCTGTTACTATATTTGCCTTGTAGAGCCTTGATGTCCAGAGACCTACAGCAACCTTTACGGTCACAGGTGTCTTATCATAAATGTATTTCCATAGGATACATATGTATTTAAAATTTCTTTTCCCCATTGCTAAACAACCTCTTATGAAAATTCAAAGTACAGTTAATTATATGAGTTTTTTATATACATAATTGTGTGAGGCCGAGGCAGGTGGGTCACCTGAGGTCAGGAGTTTGAGACCAGCCTGGCCAACATGGTGAAACCCCGTTTCTACTAAAAATACAAAGATTAGCCGGGAGTGGTGGCACACATCTGTAATCCCAGCTACTCGGGAGGCTGAGGCAGGAGAATCGCTTGAAACTGGGAGGTGGAGGTTGCAGTGAGCTGAGATAGTGCCACTGCACTCCAGCCTAGGAGACAGAGAGTGACTCTGTCTCAAAAAAATAATAAAAATAAAAATAAATAAACTCCATTTATGTTACTTCTCCTTCTCTGATTTTTGCCTCTTCCATCAAGTGCTTGCCTTTTGAGCCAGTTTTCTGTAGCGGCTTTTCTTCTGCCAGAAGAGGGGCTGTCCTGAGTAGCTCCGTACTCGTGGTTTTGGACTTTCTTTGATTTACTCTATTCTTCTTGTCCCTGAAAGCCCATACTTTAATCATTCAGTGGGGATTCCACAGCCTTCTTTCCTGGGAACTCCTTACAGTGCAGAACCCTTCTGGCAGTCATAACATTTTTTTGTTTCCTGTTTTTATGCACCTAACCTCTCTTTCTGAATTTGTTATTTAATATATTGTTCTTTATTTAGCATCTTTACTATAAAACCTTATTATCTATAGCAAGACAAGCATAAAATCCTCTCTGAGCCATGTTTTTTCAAGCAACTTTATCTCAGCCTTAATTCTCCTAATCTCACCTGTTTAAATGGGGAGAGAGGAAAAGAGGAAGAGAAGCAGGAGGAAGAAGGTGAAGAGAAGGAGGAGAGAGTCACAGTGACAATCATTTGACTATCACTGACTGTTAGGATTATGAGTGAGTTTATTTTATGGTTTATTTTATTTTTTCGGCATTTCACAGGCTGTCTCCAAGGAACTTACACACTTTATGCCGTTGCCCTAGAAAGCGGAGTCTATGACAAAAGCTTACAAGCTAAAGCTTTCTTGGAGGTGCAGTCCCAAAGAAGCAAGAGTGAGGAAGAAAGAGGAGGGCAGAGAAAAAGCAAAAACAAATACTGGGTGGTCCAATTCCATGCTGGTCACCATCTCACAAGAAAACACAGCTGACTGATCAATCACTTAGGACCTTGTCAGACAGGCCACATGGAGCTGTGGGCCAGTCAGCCAGGGGGATCAGGACGGCACTGACTGTCTCAGCCTCTCTTGGGGAAAGTCTGGCACTGACTCCCCACACTGGCAGACCACGTGGCTCCACTGGAAAAGCCAGGGTGGCAGGGGACCTGGCCCAGCCATGCCCAGGTGCAGCCATTCCTCCTGTCACTCAGCACCACACATGGGGGCTCTTGGTCTGCGGAGCTGGTGGCAGTAGTGGAGGCAGCAGCCAGAATTCCTGGCATACAGACCGCCTGAGCTATGGCTAGAGTAGCTCTGGCTGGAGTCAAGGCAAGCAGCTAGGGTCTGCTGATCAAATGCTTTTATAGCTAGGAAAATAAGAAAAGCTCATTTTAAAATATTAGATTCCATTATAAAGTCTCTGTCCTTCCAGCCTCAGCTTGATCTAGGCTCACTCAAGCCTTTTTCTATCCCAGATCCATAATGGACACAGTCGCTCTAAGACAGAAGTGGTAAACCACAAAGCCCATGGGGCCAGGCCAGGAACATGCACAGGAAAGTGAGCTGAGTGGAGGCTGTGGAAGCGCCAGCTCGGTGGAGGCGGAGCACACACACCTCTAAGTCATGACTGCTCGGCTTTGGCCCACCGCTGTTACACCTTCTGACTTGGTTCAAAAATACTGTTAAGTTGAAAATCATGACTTCTCTAAATGTGAAAAATCTTTTTTTTTTTTTTTTTTTTTTTTTTTTTAGAAAGATTTTAAAACTTGCCACCCAGGCTGGAGTGCAGTGTGCTATTTTGGGACACTGCAACCTCTGCCTGCCAGGTTCAAGCGATTCTCCTGCCTCAGCCTCCTGAGTAGCTTGGACTACAGGCATGCACCACTATGCCCAGCTAATTTTTGTATTTTTAGTAGAGATGTGATTTCTCCATGTTGGCCAGGCTGGTCCTGAACTCTTGATCTCAGGTGATCTGCCTGCCTCAGCCTCCCAAAGTGCTGGGATTACAGGTGTAAGCCACCACACCCAGCTGAAAAATCTCATTTTTTACTGTTGACAACAAAGGGACTTTCCCCCCCAATATTTTGAGCTAAACAAAACATGTCAGCTAGCCACAGACATTTTTCATTTGTCCACCAGGTTGTGACATCTGCTAATAAAAAGACTATGGAAAATAGAAATGCTTCATTTTCCCAACCTATGCATTGCCTCCTATGATAGCTCAGGTTTTCATGAAGGTTCCATGTGCAAGACACTGAGTGTTTCACATGGAGCTCCTCACGTTGTTTTCAGAACAGCGCTGTTACGTGGGTAATATTATTAGTCCCATTTTACAGATGAGAAAACTGAGCCTCCGGAAGCTTAAGCATCTTGCTCAAGGTGAATGGCTGGGTGGACTCTGCATACCTTTGGGGGCCGGGTCTCCATTGGCTTTTCCACTGAAGGTGTGCCCAGACATGTTAACACCCCTGAAACTCACAACCCTGTCTAGAAGCAGGCTGCTTGGCTCTCACTATTTTGCAGATAAGAAACTTAAGACTCAGGGATGTAAAGTGATCCTCCCAAGGTTCCAAGCATAAGAAGGGAGGCAGAATTCAAAGGCAGGCGTGTGTGACTCCAGGCCCAGGGAGCCCCAGCCTGGGTATTCCCAGCCTGCTGAATTCACAGAGCTTCAGAGTGGTCCTGGGTGCTGGAGATGGAGATGGACCCAGTACTCACCTTGGATACAACTTGCCAGTTTCATGCAGGTTTCCCTGCGGCATTCACTAAAAACAAGTTTGGGTCTTCTGACATATCCTAAAGGTGGCCTCTGCCAGGCAGCCTTCCCCAGTTTATCTCCCCAGTGGCCTTCATTTCCCAGCTGCCACACCCAACACTAACAGCCTTTCCCTCTGAGAACTAGACTCATTGAAAGTGGGAACTGTGTTCTAAGTGGCTGTGACTTCCCAGGACTCATTTTACCTAACAAAGGAAGAGATAATCTGTGACACTGTGATATAAGTATAACCTATTGTGTATAACCTATATATGGGGTATATATATATATATATATATATATGTATTACCCCATGCCCCTTGCTCCTGGCACAGAGATCTTAAGACCCTTGTAATTTACTGAGTGATTGACCATCTAACACAGAGCTCCTAAGTCCCTTGGAATTTCCTGGGTAACTGGAGCCTCTTTGGTTCTTATAAAGTAACTCTTGGTGGGCTTCTGGGTGGCCTAAAGGTGGGGGCTGGTTGCCAGGGGACCCAACCATGTGATTAGGGGGTTGGAGCTTTTAGCCCAACTCCTTGATTTCTGGGAAGGCAATAGGGGGTGAAAGTTGAGTTGATCACCAATGACCAGTTGGTTTAGTCAATCCTGCTTTTGGGCTGGGTGTGGTGGCACTTGTGGAATTACACTTGTAATTCCAGCACTTTGGGAACCTGATGGGGGAGCATCACTTGAGCTCAGGGGTTCAAGACTAGCCTGGGCAACATAGCGAGACCCACGTCTCTATAAAAAGTTTTTGAAAATAGCCAGATATGGTGATGTGTGCCTGTGGTTCTAGCTACTGGGAAGGCTGAGCAGGGGGATCAATTGCTTAATCCCAGAAGGTCAAGGCTGCAGTGAGTCATGACTGCACCATTGCACTTCAGCCTGGGGCACAGAGTGAGACGCTGTCTCAAAACACACACACACACACACACCCCCCTCCAAATTATGCTTTTGTAATGAACTCTCCATAAAACCCCAAAACAGAGTTTGGAAAGCTTCTGGTTGGCTGCATGTGTGGAAGGTCCTGAAGGGGGCACTGAGGTCCCCTGCCCTCCCCACACACTCAGCTGTATGCGACCTGCCACTGGGTTGTTCATCTGCGTTCTTCACTACATCCTTCTTAAGTATAATAAATCAGTAAATGTGTTTCCCTGAGTTCTGGGATCCATGCTAGCAAACTGGGGAAGCCCAGTTAAAGCCGGTTGATCTGAAGTGCAGGTAACAACCTACTACCTGCAATTCACGTCCAAAGTGGGGCAGGCACATGGCACTGAGCCCCCATCCTGTGGGATCTGCCCTAATGTCAAATAGATAGTATCAGAATTAGCTTGTAGGGCATGCAGTTGGGATCCACTGAAGAAAAGCGTAGGAAAAGCCCACACATTTGCTCTAAAGTGTTGTGCTGAGTGGTTGTGGGAGTAAAGGAAACACAATTTTATTGTCATCATCACACTGAAAAATTAGTAATGTTTCTTAGCTCTTGAAACACTCTGAAAGGCTGATAAAAGCTATTGGTCCTCCCTTCAAAATATATACTTATTAAACTCAATGCTCCATCTGATTTCAGAGATGTCCTGTGCTGCCTGAAGCCCATCCCTGTACTGAGGTTGAGAACTCCTGATGCAGCTGTGGTCCTTGTTCATAAATAAGTCACTTCCAGCCCACAGGCTTGTCCTCAGATCGCTCATGAGTTTCTGGCAGGCCAAGGATTCCTGCTTCCTAATATTTATTTAGCATTCGTGGTGGACATGGACTAAAAACCTACTCAAGCTGGACTGAGGAAAGGGGAAGGGAGACACAGTTTCAGTGTAGGCTGATGGAAAAGCTCTGGAAGTGGATGGTGGTGGTGGCCACGTGACAGACAATGTGAATGCACTTAAAGCCACTGAAATGGATGCATTAAAATAGTAAAAATGGTAAATTTTGTGTTGCATATATATTAGCACAATAAAACAATTCAAAAAAGGAAAATAAAAGGAAGAGTACATTTTAGGGACAGGAGAGTACACCAGGGAATCTGCTGGCCGATGGGCCTCAGGAGGGAACAAAAACATGGTCACACTAACCCCTGCCCCTCCCCTGTGGCTTCTCCCTGCCCGCTTTTCCAGCTTGGGCCCATATCACAGCTCTCACGCGTTTATTCCCTCCGGCAAGAGAAATATTTCCTCAGGCTGGGCAGCCGCGGCTTACACCCAGACACAAACTCCTTGCAGGAGGAATGTGATTGCTCCAACTTGGAGCTAAGAATCCTGTCTGGGCAGCAGGGTAGAATCTGTTATTATAATTACGGCCACCAGAGAAGTGTCCATCATGGGGGGGAGGCAGAAGAAAGCAATGTGGATGCACGTCAGAAACGAAGCCACAAGATGCAACAGAAGGCTACATGCAGAGCAGCACGGACAGAGCTGAACCATCAATTACCAAGCAGACAGAGGAAGACACAGAAGATCTAGGTCGGAGCTTCTCCAGCTTGAATTACAGAGAAATCTCTAAGGGACCCGATTAAAGTACAGGGACTGTTTCCACAAATCTGGGGTGGGGTCTAGGACTCTGCATTTCTAACAAGCTCCAGATGAGCCTGCTGGGGCACGGACCACAGTCTGACTAGCCAGGCTTTAGAGCACAAGCTCAGTTTTTGTGTAAATCAAAAATGCATGCTGGAAGCAGGTCTATGTAGTTTACAAGGATGCATGCATTTCTCCAGCATATTACCAAACACAAAATGAGAAGTGGGGAGAGGCAAAGGTGTAGAAATGCAACGAGAATACGGCAAAGAGAAATCTACAGAATGGGAGAGGGATCTTGCCCCAATGGATGGTGAGAGCACGCTGAGAGCTGAGAGTGTGATTCACGTGACTCCGTACCCAGAATCTGTAGAAGGAGGAGGAGAGATGGTGAGATTTAAAATCCACTGTCCCTGAACTTCCCATGCACTTCCTATACAGAATTGCATTCAATGTGTCTTTCCAGGATATAGAAAAAATATTTGCTTAGATTTATTCTAACCATTTGATTTGCATGCACAAGGCAGAAAAAAAAAAAAAAAGCAAATCAACATCAATAATCAAGGAGGCTAATAAGCAAATGTATCCAATCATCATCCCCAGGCTTTTCTAATAAACAAAGGCTTCCGAGCGACAGTCAGTGACACTGGCAGAGCTGCAGCCAGGCCACAGTGAGGGGAGAGGGTGAGGCCCACAGCACAGCTCATGTGGCATGGAGCACATCACTAAACGGAAATGGTGTGATCCATTTCACCTGCCCCAAAACACATGCTGATATGGCTTCGTGGCATCCGCACCCAAAACTCACCTTGAATTCTAAAAATCCCCATGTGTCAAGGGTGGGACCAGGTGGAGATAACTGAATCATGAGGGCAGCTTCCCCCATGCTGTTCTCATGACAGTGAGTGAGTTTTTATGAGATCTGATGGTTTTTTTATAAGGGGCTCTTCCGCCTTTGCTCGGCAGTTCTCCTTCCTGCCACCTGGTGAAGAAGGTGCCTGCTTCCCCTTCACCTTCCACCATGATTGTAAGTTTCCTGAGGTCTCCCCAGCCATGGTGAACGGTAAGTCAATTAAACCTCTTTCCCTTATAAATTACCCAGTCTCAGGCAGTTCTTTAGAGCAGTATGTAAATGGACTAATACACATGCTATGAGGTAGACTAAAGAGACTGAAGCACAGGTGTGTCCTCAAGACAGGAAGAGCTGGGAAAATAAAATACCTGACATGTGGCATGGTGCTAAGCAGAGGTCCCACGGTCTGCTATCCCTCAAATGCTTTATTCCACGTCTGTTTTTCCGCTTTCACCCTACTACCTGGAGAGTGGAAAAAATGCTCCTTCAAACAAATCATTCAATCCAAGGAGCAATTTTTAGCTCATGGAGTTTCACTGATGTTGAAATATGGACCTATCATTTGAATTGTTCACAACACACTGATTAACTTAGGACTGAAATGATTCATCATACTCTTAGTGAACTTAGCAACTTAGGTTCTATGTGTAGTAACTAGATTGGGACTTATTGAGCAGCTGCTGTATGCTGGGCAGTGTACCAGGAATTGCAATTGAGGAAAAAAATTTTAACCCCTGGACAACATGGCAAAATCCCCTCTATACAAAATACACAAAAATTAGTCAGGCAGGGTGGTACACATGCCTGTGGTCCCAGCTACTCAGGAGGCTGAGGTGGGAGGATTGCTTGAGCTTGGGAGGTCGAGGCTGCAGTAAGCAATGATCATGCCACTGCACTCCAGCCTGGGTGACAGACTTTGTCTCACAACAACTCAACAAAAACATAAACAACACAGTTTTAGAAGTGGACATTGTCTATCATGTGCTACCCATATATCTACAGAGACAGGACTAAGATATACAGAATAGATGAGAGGAACAAATCGTGTTCCTATATGTCCAGTAGATCAACTTCAAGTTTCAGGCACGGCTGGATCCCGAGATGCAGATAATGTCACCAAGACACTGCTGCTCCCCCCTCCCCCACCAGAGAAGCTTCCTAGGCTTGAAGCTCTCTCAAAAGGAAGCAGCCAGGAAGGAGAAGCAAAAAGAAGTGCTGGCTGGTCCCAGCTGGGAGATAGTGAGATGGGGGAGGACATATAGAGCCCCTCTCTCTATCAGTTCCTACATCAATGCTGCTTGGTCTCTGGGTCACTTGCTTGGCTCTCTGGGTCCTCCTGCACACACTAATCACTGGGCAAGGCCATAGCACTCTGGTGGGTTTCTCTGAATCCTGGACCTCTCCCAGAAGGGGAAGGGAGCTGCCTAGTGGACAAGTTCACCAAAGTCACATGGAGGGGCGGAGCATGAAGGTCACCAGAGAAGAATCTGCTGGGCAGACAAGTAACACAATGTGATTGAGAATACAACAATATCGAAAACTAGAGACATCACTGTGGGTTGAAATAAATTAGACAAGAGTAGAGTGTGTCTAAAAATGCTTGCTGTAGACTGTTTCTGTTGCCCCAAAAAGTCATATGTCAAAACCTAATCCCCACTGTAACAAAAGCAGGAGGTGGAACCTATGAGAGGTGATTAGGTCATGGGGGCAGAGCCCTTATGATTGGGATCAGTGCCCTTAGGAAGAGACCCTGGGAGAGCTCCCTCATCCTGTTCTGCCATGTGAGGACACAGCAAGAAGCCACCATCTATGAACCAGGAAGCAGCCCTCAGACACCAACTCTGCCGGCCCCTTGACCTTCAACTTTCCAGCTTCCAGCACTGCCTGTGGTTTGTAAGTCACCCAGTCTGTGGCATTTCATAATAGCAGCTCAGGTAGACTAAGACAGTGGCAAAATTAAACACAGCACTTAATCACAACATTCTCATTTGGGGGGTCTCTCACAGGACAGGCACATTGTACTCTCTGTTATCAAAATCCCAAATCCAAGACTCCAGGGCTGCAGGAGCCATCTCTGCCCATCCCCCACCTTCATCTTTTGCCATCTGTCCCCCTCTCACGGAGCTCACTTCCATTTTTATTATTTCTGCCTCTAACCTCAGGGCCCTTGAACTTGCTCTTCCTCTTGCCAGGAATTCTGTTCCCTGTTTGTCTTAAAACTGATTCTTCTCATCCTTCAGTGTTCATAATAAGTGTCGCTTCCTTAGGCAGCCTTTCTCCTCCCACCCTTGATGAACTGGTTGCTCTCCTCCCTCAGTCACTACTGAGTCCCACCAGGGTAGGGAATGTGTCTGAACTGACCATTACTGCACCCCACCGCACAGTCCTAATGCACAGTAGAAACTTGATAAATATTTCCTTCTTTCATTCAACAAATATTTACTGAGTAAATATTTGTGCCAGGCATGACAATAAGTGTTTAAAATACATCAGTGCCCAAAACAGCCAAGATTCTCTACTCTCAAAAAGTGTAAATATGTTTTCAAATCAATGACTGAGCCCACTGACCAGAGCCCCGGACACTAGGTATCTAAGCAGAAAGCAGCTGCGAGAGTGATGCAGGTGGAGAGAAGAACAAGCTGACGGCCTGAAGCCAGGATGAGAATCCAAGATCCGCTCTCCATGACCTGCCATGAGTTGCACCAGAGGCCTGGCTGTGCCTTGGTTTTCCCCATAGCCTGCAAAGAGCTCTTCAAACCTCTTGGGGCGTGATGGCCCCTGCTCATCCTTCTGAGAGCACAGGCAGCGAACCGAGAACCCCTGTGAACAGCACTCTGGAAAAGTCAAGTGCCCCCCACCTGCCGAATCACACTTGACTTTTGCTAAAATCAAGACAATTACAAGATTGTTCCCGATCCTCTTTAGTACAGCTGGATGGCCCTTGAGCCAGATTAGAGGGAGGATGGGCCTGGAATGAGAGAGGATGAGAGAGGCTCCACAAAGCTCCCATAAGAACTTCACTCTGGAGGCGATGCCATAGCCATTGCAGGCTGCATGGAATAAAAGTCCCGCTTGGCTAGATGCTACCTGTTTCTAAAGGAAACTGTACTCCGTCATTGTTCAGGAACTTAAAGCATTCATTTTAAAAGTAATAACAAACACTCAGTAAAAGCACCCTTTGACCACCCACTCTTCAGACCAGGAACTCACCCATTTCAGAAATAACCATTCTTAACAAATTAGTACATGCGTCTTCCAGACTTTTCTATGCACTTATATACACACATATTGTTTAATATTTTCTTGGTTTTGTTTTACATCTATGATGTTGTATCATCATTTTGGTTCTAAAGCTTTCTTGTTTTCCTCTACATTACATTCTATCTTATGAGTAAGTATGTTTTTCTTTAATTTTTAGAAATGGGGTCTTGCTCTGTCACCCAGGCTGGAATGCAGTGGTGCGATCACAGCTCACTGCAGCTTTGAACTCCTGGGCTCAAGCGATTCTTCCACCTCAGCCTCCTGAGTAGCTGGGACTGCAAGTGAGCATCACCACACCTGGCTAACTTTTTAAAATTGTTTTTTGTAGAAACCAAGGGTCTCATCTTGCTATGTTGCTCAGGCTGGTCTCAAACTCCTGGCCTCAGGCAATCCTACCACCTCAGCCTCTCAAAGCACTGAGATTATGGGTGTGAGCCACCCTGCCCAGCTTCTCTATTCTTGTCAACTTGTACGTAGTACTCCACAGTAACTTTGTCATTATTTATTCAGCATTAAATCCTTAGCTATTTTACTATTAATAAACATTTAGCTTGTTTTCAGTTTTTCTAGGTTCCACATAATGCTGTGATGGAGAGCCTCATTCACACCTTCTCCCTAAGGTACTGCTCAGTGTCTTCCTAGAGTGGATACCTACAAGTGAAATCGCTAGCTCATGGAGCGTACACAGTTATTTTAATATATGCTACCAACTTCCTCCTCCCAGTGGCTGGATTCCCCCTCTCACAGCCGGGCATGAGTATGTTTATCCCTCCCCTCCTTTCAATGTTTATAGGGCCCTCTTTTTTCTCCAACCTAATTCATGATTTTCCCTACATCGGCCTAGTATGACCATCACATGCAGGGTGCCATTGGACAGTCTGCTTAAGATTTGCAGCTGCAAATCCGTATGATCTGAGGCAACTCAGTTCTTGCCTCCTCAGAAGAAAGAGTTTGACCAAGGGGCACAAGGCAGAGGGACTGAAGCAAGTTTTAGAGCAGGAGCCAAAGTTTATTAAAAAGTTTTAAGGCAGGTCCTAAGTGTGGTTGCTCACACCTACAATCCCAGTACTTTGGGAGGCCAAAGTAAGAAGATTGTTTCAGCTCAGGAGTTTGAAACCAGCTTGGGCAACATAGCGAGACCCTATTAAAAAAAAAAGTTTTAGAGCAGGAATGAGAGGAAGTAAAGTACACTTGAAAGAGGGCCAGGTGGGTAACTTGAGAGATTCAAGTGCACGGTTTGAACTTTGACTCGGGGTTTTACACGCTGGCATGCTTCCAGGGAATTACATCTCTCCTCTTCTGCTTCTTCCTTTGGGGTGAGCTGTCTGCATGGGCAGGGGCCTGCTAGCTCTTGGGAGGGGCCGCATGCACGGTGTGTTTACCAGAGCTGTACACATACTCACTTGAGGCGTTTCTCCTTTACCAACCAAGTGTTTCTAGAATCAGGTCACAGACCAGTTAAACTCTGCTATTTTGCTTCTTAATGCACATACTTGAGCCCACTCACCAGCTCCTGAGATCTTATCAGGAAGCTACCTATCACCAGTTTCAGGTTTTTCTACTGGGAGACTGTCTTTCCTCAGCACTGGCTGCAACCGATTATTATTTTAGAGACAGTGTAACAACCACCTGACCCTCACGTGGTGGTCTCCTGACATTCCTGGGGGGCTCTCCAGCCCTGTTCCCATCTGCCTAACTACCTGCTCTAACAGTCCAGTGGGAGGAGGTTGCTCCTAAGCCCACTAGCTGGGGTAAATAACATGGTCTCTTTTGGTCTCTCTGTCCTCTTCTGCAAAATGGAGACAGTTCCTTGCCCTGCTCACCTTGAATAAGTACTTTGAGGATAAATACATGACTGAAAGTAAAAATGCATTAAAAACTCTAAAAATACTACCTACGTAAGAACTGATTTTGATTGCTTAAGACGCAAATAAATCCAGGCTGACTGAAGATGATGAGGTGACCTTGGTAACTGAACCTTTCCAGATCCTCTCCTTATTGGCAAATGGACTTAGTGAGAGCGTTGTTTCCTGAGATTCTGTGGAAAGACAGACCCCTTATTTTCCTGCTGCCAGAGTTATCTGTCTAAAACATAAATCTGACCGTGTCACTCCCGCTCCTTCTCCTTGTCAGATCTCAGATCAAATGTCGGCTCCGTAGAGAGGCCTTCCCTGCCGTCCTCCCTCTGCAGCTACAGACCTTTCTCATCCCCAAGAGCCACTGCCGACTCCCACCTGACAGGCACCACCACATCAGATGGCTTTATTTATTTCTTTATCGTCTCTCTCTTCTCAAGAGAATGCAATCTCTCTGAAGAAAGGTAAGGAGATGTTTATGTTATTAACCACTCTTTCTAGGAAGGGCTAGATGAATGCCGTGCAGGTACCTAATACTGAGAGAGAGACAGAAAGATTGCAAGGGGAGCCAGAAAACTATAAATGTTCAAGAGAGAGTTGTCCTGATTTCCAGGCCCTGATTCCAGGTTCTTATGAGGCCTGGCTGCCTATTGGTTCAACATAAGCAACTGGTTCATGGGTTTTTTTTCATCAATTCTCACTTTTGCTTAAAGCAAATTAAAATTGTGTGCTGTTGCCTTAACCAGATATACCCTCAGCCACATCTGCTACTGTGGCCAGCAGGGACTGTTTTCCACTCACTCACTGTGAGTCCCCGGGGCCTAACACAGTGACAGGCACATGGAAACACCTGTGAATGGATGGACTTTGTCTCTGCACTGCACAAAAGCCCAGTTTTCATTTTCCACTTACAGTGGTCCAACATAGCTCCCCAGGTCAGAGGTCACAAACTGACTATGCAGGTGCTGAATTAGTCCACAGCTTTTTTTTAATTTTTTTTTTTTTTTTTTTTTGGAGACTGAATTTCGCTCTTGTTGCCCAGGCTGAAGAGCAATGGCACAATATTGGCTCAATATAACTTCTGCCTCCTGGGTTCAAGCAATTCTCCTACCTCAGCCTCCTGAGTAGTGAGGATTACAAGTGCACACCACCACACCTAGTCATTTTTTTTTTGTATTTTTAGTAGAGATGGGGTTTCACCATACTGAGCCAGGCTGGTCTTGAACTCCTGACCTAAGGTGATTTGCCCGCCTTGGCCTTCCAAAGTGCTGGGATTACAGGCATGAGCCACCGTACCTGGCCTTATTTTGTTTTTTAAAACACTGTTTTTGCCTGGGCAGTTTTTGAAGAAAAAAAAAGAAAGAAGCGAAGAAAGAAGAAAAGAAGGGAGGGAGGAAGAAAGCAAGTCAACATTTTTAAATGGAGTGAGTTCACATGAAAATCAAAATTTCCAGCTCCTCTTTAAAAACTAGAATATTTTATAGTGCTAAACTCTAAAAGGCCTTTCTACTTTTACATTTTCTTTTTGATGGTTCCGAAGAAAGCAATCTGTTCTTGCATTTAGGGGAGGCAACAAAATCTGAGACCCCAGATTCCTAAAGGGAAATGAATATAACCAGAAAGCTTTCAAGTGTGTTTTCTCTTTCTCTCTCTCTTATCTGTCCCAACAAGGAAACCCTGCCCCTCCCAGGGACAGATGCTGCAGGATTATAGAACAGTGGCTCAGCGGCAGACTCTGCCAGCATCCCTAAAAGAAATGCCTCTAAGTCCCCACAGTTGTGGCCACAGCTTCTGCTGACTCAGTCACTCATGAAGATGATCTGTACCTGGCTTCTGGCCTTCCTTGCTGAGAAACCTGCTAAGACAAATGCTGGCATCTTTGGTCAGCAGTTCATTAAAGTTTTTTACAGGACAAAAGTCCTGCTTTGCAGCATGGCCTTTACTTCCTGAAACTCTCATACCTCTTGGAGACTTCAGGTTTGTTTCTTTCTGAGAGGCTCAATCCTGGCACCCCAGGGACAGTAGACAAACCCCTCAGACACCCCAAAACAGGGCATGCCCCACCAAAGGCTATGGCAGCATCCACCCATTGTCAGAGCACATTTTCTTTCCTTTTTTCCTTTAATGTGGTTTTCATTGGAAAAAGGTGGGGTGTGGTGGTGAAGAGAGCAATAGACACAAAGTTAAACACTTAAATACACAATGGTTTTCTTAAAAATAAGGAGACAGGCCATGGGAAAATGTTACTTTCAACAACTGAAAAAAAGCTCTGAAAGTCCATGAGTCACATCAAGCCACAGCCAAATCCATGCTCTGTCCTAAGTAGGTTTCGTCTGTCCGTCCCTCCGTCCCTCCCTCCTTCCTTCCCTCCCCCTCCCTTCCTTCCTTCCCTCCTTCCTTCTCTCCCGCCTTCCTTCCCTCCTTCCTCCCCTCCTTCCTTCCTTCCCTCCCTCCCTCTGCCCAGCCTGCTGCAGCCCCAGCCCTATGGCCGCCCTGCAGGGTTAGAGGCAGGCCTAGGCTCCGGGAG
>CAUYLG010014901.1:0-63407 GCA_963573385.1 Cacajao melanocephalus | reverse complement strand
CCAAAGTTCATTGAGTTGATTTTTGTATAAGATAAGATATGTAGATCTAGTTTCATTCTTCTGCATGTGGCTTGCCAATTATCCCAGCACCATTTGTTGAAAAGGTGTCCTTTCCTCACTTTATGTTTTTGTTTGCTTTGTTGAAAATCAGTTGGCTATAAGTATTTAGGTTTATTTCTGGTTTCTCTCTGGCATCTTTGTCTTGTTCCAGTTCTCAGAGGGAATGCTTTCAATTTTTCCCATTCGGTATTATGTTTCCCATTCAGTATTATCTTGGCTGTGGGTTTGTCACATATGGCTTTTATTACATTAAGTATGTCCCTTATATGCTGATATTACTGATAGTTTTAATCATAAAGGGATGCTGGATATTGTCGAATGCTTTTTCCATATCGAGATGATCATGTGATTTTTGTTTTTAATTTTGTTTATGTGATGTATCACATTTATTGATTTGCATATGTTAAACCATCCCTGCATCCCTGGTATGAAACCCAATTGATCATGGTGGATTATCTTTTTGATATGTTGTTGGATGTTGGATTCGGTTAGTGAGTATTTTGTTAAGGATTTTAGCATCTATGTTCATCAAAGGTATCAGTCTATAGTTTTTTATTGTTGTTGTTATATCCTTCCCTGGTTTGGGCATTAGGGTGATGCTGGCTTCACAGAATGAATTAGGGAGAGCTCCTGCTTTCTCTGTCTTGTGGAATAGTGTCAAAAGGATTGGTATCATTTTTTCTTTGAATGTGTGGTAGAATTCTGCTGTGAATCTATCTGTTCCTGGACTTTTTTTGATGGTAGTTTTTAAATAACAATTTCGATCTCTCTGCTTGTTACTGGTCTGTTCAAGATATCTAATTCTTCCTGATTTAAGCTAGGAGGATTGTAATTTTGGCAGGAATTTATCCATCTCTTTTAAGTTTTCTAGTTTATGTGCATAAAGGTGTTCATAGTAGCCTTGAATGATCTTTTGTATTTCAGTGGTGTCAGTGGTAATATTTCTTGTTTTGTTTCTTAGTGAGTTTATTTGGATTTTCTCTCTTCTTTTGTTTTATCTTGCTAATGGTCTATCAATTTTATTTATCTTTTCAAAGAACCAGCTTTTTGTTTCATTGATGTTTTGTATTGTTTTTGTTTGTTTCAATTTCATTTGGTTCTGTTCTCATCTTCGTTATTTCCTTTCTTCTGGTGGATTTGGGTTTTATTTGTTCTTGTTTCTCTGGTTCCTTGAGATGTGATCTTACAGTGTGTGCTTGCACTCTTTCAGACTTTTTGGTGTAGGCATTTAAAGCTATGAACTTTCCTCTTGGCACCAGCATTGCTGTATCCCAGAGCTTTTGATAGATTGTGTCATTATGGTTATTCAGTTTGAAGAATTTTTTAAATTTCCTTCTTGATTTTCTTTTTGACCCAATACTCATTCGGGAGCAGGTTATCTAATTAAGCATGTTTTTGAAGGTTTCTTGTGGAGTTGATTTCCAGTTTTACTCCACTGTGGTCTGAGTGAGTGCTTGATATAATTTCGATTTTCTTCAATTTACTGAGGCTCATTTTATGACCTATAATATGGTCTGTCTTGGAGAAAGTTCCATGTGCTGTTGAATAGAATGTGTATTCTGTGGTTGTTGGATGAAATGTTCTGTATATGTCTGTTAATGTCATTTGTTCCAAGGTATAGTTTAAATCCATTTTTTCTTTGTTGACTTTCTTTGTTGATGACCTATCTATCTGGTGCTGTCAGTGGAGTACTGAAGTCCCCTACTATTATTGTGTTTCTGTCTATCTCATTTCTTAGGTCTATTAGTAATTGTTTTATAAATTTAGGAGCTCCAGTTCAGGTGCATATATATTTAGAATTGTGATATTTTCCTGTGGGACAAAGCCTTTTACCATATATACTGTCCTTCTTTATCTGTTTTAACTGCTGTTTCTTTATAGTTTGTTTTGTCTGATATAAGAATAGCTACCCCTGTTCACTTCTGGTGTCCCTTTGCATGAATGGATCCCTTTACTTACAGTTTATGTGGGTCTTTATATGTTAGGTGAGCCTCCTGAAAGCAGCAGATAGTTTGTTGGTGAGTTCTTGTCCATTCTGTGGCTCTATGTCTCTTAAGTGGAGGTCTAGGCCATTTATATTTAATGTTAGTATTGAAATGTGAAGCACCATTGCATCCATCATGCTTTTTGTTGCTTGTGTACTTTGTTTTTTTTTGTTTTTTGTTTTTTGTTCTTGCTTTTTAACATGTATTTTTGTTTTATGGTTCCTGTGTGATTTATGCTTTAAAGAGGTTCTGTTTTGATGTGTCTCCAGGATTTGTTTCAAGATTTAGAACTCCTTTTAGCAGTTCTTGTAGTGGTGATTTGGTAATGATGAATCCTGTCAGCATTTGTTTGTCTGAAAATGAGTGTATCTTTCCTTCACACATGGTGCTTAGTTTTGCTGTATACAAAATTCTTGGCTGACAATTGTTTTGTTTGAGGAGGCTGAAGATAGGTCCCCAATCCCTTCTAGCTTGTAGGGTTTCTGCTGAGCAATCTGCTGTTAATCTGATAGGTTTTCCTTTACAGGTTACCTGGTACTTCTATCTCATGGCTCTTAAGATTTTTTCCTTTATCTTAACTTTGGAAAACTTGATGACAGTATATCTAGGAGAAGATCTTTTTGTTATGAATTTCCCAGGAGTTTTTTGTACTTCTTGTATTTGACTTCTAGGTCTCACAAGGTTGGAGACGTTTTCCTTGATTCCCTAAGTATTTTTTCCAGGCTTTTAGAATTCTCTTCTTCCTCAGATACACTGATTATTCTTAGGTTTGGTTGTTTAACATAATTCCAAACTTCCTGGAGCCTTTGTTCATATTTTCTTACTCTTTTTTCTTTGTCTTTGTTGGATTGGGTTAATTTGAAGACCTTGTCTTTGAGCTCTGAATTTCTTTCCTCTACTTGTTCAATTCTATAGGTGAAACTTTCCAGATCATTTCACATTTCTAAAAGTGTGTCCAAAGTTTCCCAAATTTTTGATTTTTTTTTCTTTAAGCTGTCTATTTTCATGAATAGTTCTCCCTTCACTTGTATCATATTTTGGATTTCCTTGCATTGGGCTTCACTTTTCTCTCGTCTCTCCCTGATTTGCTTAATAACTAACCTCCTGAATTCTTTTTCAGGAGAATCAGGATTTCTTCTTAGTTTGGATCCATTGCTGGTGAACTGGTGTGATTTTTGGGGAGTGATGAAGAGCCTTGTTTTGTCATATTACCAGGTTGGTTTTCTGGTTCCTTCTCATTTGGGTAGACTCTGTCAGAGGGAAGGTCTAAGGCTAAAGACTGTTGTTCAGATTCTTTTGTCCCACGGCGTGTTCACTTAATGTACTACTCTCCCCCTTTTCCTATGGATGTGGCTTCCATGAGCTGAACTGTAGAGATTATTGTCTCTCCTCTGGGTCTAACCACCCAGCACCTCTGCTCAGCTCCAGGCTGGTACTGGGGGTTGTCTGCACAGAGTCCTGTGATGTGAACCATCTATAGGTCTCTCAGCTGTGGATACCAGCACCTACTCTGGTGGAGGTGGTGGTGGGGGAGTTGCGTGCAATGGACTCCATGAGGGTCCTTAGCGTTGGTGGTATTATGCTCTATTTTTGTGCTGGTTGGCCTCCTGCCAGGAGGTGGCACTTTCCAGAAAGCATCAGCTGTAGTAGTGTGGAGAGAAACCAGTGGTGGATGGGGCCCTAGGACTCCCAAGATTATTTCCCCTTTGTCTCATACTACCAGGGTGATAGGGAAGGACCATCAGGTGGGGGCAGGGCTAGGTGTGTCTGAGTTCAGACTCTCTTTGGGCAGGTCTTGCTGTGGCTGCTGTCAGGGATGGGGGTAGATTCCTAGGTCGGTGGAGTTGTGTACCTAGGAGGTTTATGGCTGCCTCTGCTAAGTCATGCAGGTTGTCAGGGAAGTGGGGGAAAGCTGGAAGTCACAGGCCTCACCCAGCTCCCACACAAACTGAAGGGCTAGTCTCATTCCCACAGTGCTCCTTCCCCTCTGACAGCGCAGAGTCTTTTTCCAGGTAGAGGGTGAGATGGGCTTGAAAATTTACCCAAGGCTATCTACCTCCCAGCTGTAAGAGAAAAGGGCTTTAGTTCTTCCCCTGCTTGTGAAGTCTGCACAGCTGATTCAGACCCTTCTTCAAGTTCTGGACAGGAGGCTTCTTGCCCCATTCATACTGTTACAAAGTTCTGTCAGAGAATTTCTTCTGCCTGTGGAGTTTCATCCCCTGCTCCTCTGGCCACCCTCCTGAAGGATCCCTGTGATCCCAGGCAGGAATGGGCTGCTTGGGGACCCAGCAAGCTCCAAGGGCCTTTCTGCTGCTTCCTCTACCCCTATGTTTCACTCAGCTCTCTAATTTGACTCAGTTCCGGGTAAAGTTGGAAACTTTTCCCACAAACAGAACTTCGGCTTCTCCAATGGGGGTATATGTTTGGGAGAGGAGAGTCTCCCTTTCCCACTTCCACAGTTATGACACTCACAATATTTGGGGTGTCTCCCAGGTCCTGCAGGAGTAGTTTGCTTTCTTCAGAGGGTCTGTGGGGCCCTCAGGATTACTGGTTTGTTCTTGCATTGATCTGGAGCTAAAATTCACAAAACAAGCCTCTGCCCATATTAACATTTCTAATCTTGGGTTGTCAGCTTTGAACAATTGAGGTTTAGTCTAATCATCTTTCTGAACAGGAAAGAAAACTGAAGGCTAGAAAATGGAAGTTATTTTCTTGGAGACCAAAAAAATATCTAAATCATGACCCTTAGTATGGTTACGTCTAGTATTCAATTTATAATGATATATCTGGGTCACAGGTTATTGCCAAGGCATGTCAGAAAGTATTTGTAGAGTATTTACAGCTTATTCCATTTGCAATGAGTTTATTTATTTATACCATAATTTCTGGTGTAGAATGAGATAAATTCTTAAAAATAAATTAAGAAAAACTTGTATGACAACATACAACTTGGGACACAGACCTTTGAGGAATCATTTTTATTGAATGCTATAGATTATTTATTTTAAAGCCATGATGCTTGATAATAAGCATGTTACATCTATAAGAAAATAGTGGCAATTTCTTGAACTTATGCTGCTCAAGAAGCTAATGAAAGATTGCCTTCACACTTCTGCTTTAGCTAGAAATGCTGAGAATTAAGTTTCTTCAATGAAAGCTCATCTCATGTCTTTTCCTTGGCGTGGGAGATCTAAATATACCATTTAAAAAAAAAGGAAAGAGAGAGGCAAGGGAAAGGAAATGAGACTATAAGACTCAGAGCAATTGCAGGATAGGAAACTTTAATGCCCTTTGGACCATAACTTCCAGCAATCCTATCAAGAGAGATTTCGTGAGTTATAATAGACAGACAGAAGTACCCTGTGGACAGATGAGGTCTAATTCAATTCAGACTCAGATATGGATGTGCTGTGTGGCCTTAGGCAAGTTATTTAGTGTCTCTAAACCTCAGTTTCCTTAGGTATGCTTGAAATAATACTTGTTGTGCCTTATTTTATAGGTTGGTGGTGAGGCTTATATCAGAGGATTCATGTGAATATGCTATAAAATAGTAGGACGTGAGAATCAGAAATTACATAGCTAGGCTGTAAAACAGTGAGGCTTTATTCTACAAAAGAAGAACTCTAGAGAGAAAAAACATGCTATGCTGTCATTGATTGTCTGAAGCACCTTACGCTCAGTCACATTCCAAATAAAACTGTGAATAAGGTAGAAAGTGGTGGAGCTATTTAACTGGCACTGGGAAAGGTATCTGAGGGGAAGTTAGCTTTGAATACTAAAGGCTCTGTGTGTGTGTGTGTGTGTGTGTGTGTGTGTGTTTCTATCTATTTATCTATCTATCTGTCATCTATGTATCTATCTCATGTATCCTTTATTGGGTCCCAGATGAGATTTAGATGTGGCTGGTGAACTGTTGGACAGGCTTGGAGAAGTCATTTTGCTTTAGGTTTTGGGTTTTGGTTGAAAGAGGGAGAGATAAGTGTGTTGAGGGCCTGAGTTGGACAGAGGCTTTTGGGGATAAAAAATGTAGCCTCTTATTTGTTCTGGGCTTGACCCAGTAGACAGAATTTTAAGGAGAATCAAAGGATTGGTTTTCATGAGGGACTTTATAAGAACTGGGGGACAAATTGCTGCTTGGCTGAAGCAAAAACTCCGTCCTTGACCAAACTGTAAACAGGATCTTCCGAGCCCTCTTTTTGACGAAGCCTCATTCTTGCGCCCTGTTTTTGGCCTGCCTACTCCAGTTGTAGCAAGAATCATACTAAGTCAGCTCAGTGTGAATCCCCTACCCTTGATATCTGATCACCCTGGCCTGCCTCCCACAAGAATACTGTAAATCAGTCTAGCAAGCATCTCTCTACCCTTTATATCTCCTCTTGGTAATGTTCCATTCACCGGCCCCTCATTCTGCTCCATAGCTATAAATAAATCCCCACTAGTCTTTGTTGTATTTGGGGTTGAACCTGCCTCTCTTTTTTTCTGCTAGTCATGACACCTATTGCAATAGGCCTGAATAATGTCTTCCTTACCATTTTATCAAGTGTTAAACAGATGACATAGCATCTTAGTCTGTTTGTGCTGCTTTAACAGAATACTGTAGACTAGGTAATTTATAAAACACAGAAATTTATTTCTCACAGTTCTAGAGGTTGGAAAGTCCAAGATGCTGGTAGGTTTGGTTTCTGGCGAGGGCACAGTCTCTCCTCCCAAGAGGGTGCCTTGTTGCTGTGTCCTCTGGAGGGGAGGAGCACTTTGTCCTCACATGGTGGAAGAAACAGAAGGGGAAAAAAAGGCCAAGGGCTCTGTGAAGACTTCCTTATAAGGGTTTAAATCCCATTCAAGAGGGAGGAGTCCTCCTGGCCTGATCATCCCTCTAAGGACCCACCTCTTAATACAATCACATTGGCCATCAAGTTTGAACACACAAATTTTGTATGGGACACATTCAACCTTGGTGTGAATCAAAATAGGGAGAAGAGCCCTGAGGTGGAGAAAGCCCTGTATTACCTCGGGGATTGGTGGCTTAGGGAGCCCTGGCTAGATGGAATGTTCTTGGCATGGGTGTTATTATCCCATGGTGAGTCTCACCAGCAGTGATAGTGATGAGATTTTCTCTTGAATGTCTCCCTAGGCAGAGGACAGGGCTGGATCAGGAGAGGGGACACAGCGCTGCCTTATGGTGACAGTAGCTGAGCCTGGTCCTTGAGCACTTGTGAGACAGTCTGTGAGGGCTCCAGACTCCCATGGTGAGTCCTTACAGGTAACTGAGATCCTGTTTGTACAGGTGAGGGTGAGAGCCAGCAAAGTATGGATTATTATCAGGAAAGTAACTCTGTGTATACCCTTATCCCAGTGAAGGCTTGGGAGTTCGCCTTTCTCATGAATAAACAGAGAACCGTATTCCTGAACAGAATTAGTAGAGACCAGGATACTTACTTGAGTCTGAAGTCTCTTGATGAACAGCACATGGGTCCATCACAAACATGAGGATTTGATTTATAATCCGTGCACTGAGGACCTATTCCTTTAAGCTAAAACAAAAGAGGATAGCACTTGAATGGAAGTCTTTGCTGAGTGATTTATTGAAAGCTTACCATTTTATGAATGGCAGAAGAGAACTGCCCCCTTCACAATCTACATATAAATCATCTGGAATTATGATGAATTAAGTGTTCTCTCTCCTAGTGACAGTAATAAGTGTTATGAGCAGACTTTAATAGTTAGAAAGAAGAGATAAATATCAATTACTATTAGGGGAAGCATTTTTAAAACCAGCTTCCCAACATTTTCCCATGGTGAGGTTAATTATTTATGGCAAAAGCACATTAATAATTTTACTTTATCTCTTTATCCAAGCAGTAAATGAATTGCAACACAGGGGAATTTGGACAATCAATACAATAAGAATGTATTTAAAGCATTTAAAAGTTCTGCATTCTCCCCTAAATTCACTTTGTCTCAGTCATAAACAGTGCTTACATTAATAGTATCTATTTAAACATTTCATTGGTGGGGTGCCTTTATCTTTTCTGTTAGCAATTTTTCTTCCTGAATGGCAGCCATGTGGAAATGGCAGTATGCATGATAAGTGCTGCAGGAGCTAGGATGCTAAATTTAGCTCAGTAAATTAGGAAAGAGGCACAAGTGCATTTCTAGTGATTGCTATTTAAAATTTTATAGAAATAAATAAAGACCAACCAAATGAGAAAAACAAAGTCTGTTGATTCTGAGCTTGCTATAGCAAGGGAGTCACTCACCATCATCTGTATTGGACAGAGTCTCAAAGGCAGGCAGAGAAAGGGAAAAGCTTTGCTAAAGTGGAAAAAGAGTAGGCTTCAGGCATGCCATGATCAGAGGCTGCTGGTGTCACGGAGCGGGAGGCAGGCTAACTAGAAGCAGGGAACCCTACATGGTTGGTGAAAAGCACCTATTTGGGTTTCTCTGGTTGGTCCTAAGTTGGAAATAGAGACAATAATTTAATCAAGTCTTAGCCATTTTGGACTATTACAAAAGTTATTGTTTAGCTTCCTGAATTGTCGCTAGACATAGCAATCTGGCTTTCTGCAAGCCTGCTTTATACAAGGTCGGCACCATGAGTTGTCTATTGCAGATAAGGGGTTCGTTTCCTGGGCAGGTTGCTGCAAGTTTTAGATCAAAGTTCTATTTTATGTAAAAAATTTTAGATAAAATTTTTGCATAAAATTACCAGGCAATTTTCTATTTGCATATTCAATCTATTAATTTATTAATATGCAGTAAAATTCACTCTTTTTGGTGGACAAAATGTTTGAGTTTTGATAAATTCATAGAATCCTGTATTTATAGCCACAATCAAGATATGGAACAGTTTCCACCACTCACCAGAAGCCCCCGCTTGCTGTTCTTTTGGGGTCAATATCTCCCCTGACTCCAAACTTCTGCCAACTACTGATCTGTTCTCCATCCTATCATTTTCCTTTTTCTCTCAGAGAAGGTTATGTTCCATGCACTTCCCTGCATGCCACTGTTGCTAGCTAGATTGTTAGCCTGGTAGTGTTGGAAGTGGGAAGTTCTGTGGTTCTGATGAAGGCTCAGTCTCAGGTGGTACCTGTTGCTGAGTCTCTGATGTAGCTTTCTCAGTGCTCCTGCTGCATCCCCAGCTGTAGATCTGCTGCTCCTGGGAGAGCAGAGGACTGTTTTCTGTTCTGTTTTCCCAGTACTCTAAAGTTAATGACCAGAGCAGATGTCTTCATTAGTCCTAGTAGTTAGTGGGGCACAGTGTCTTGGGCACATAGTACTTTTAGAATTCCCCCTAAATATTTTAACTTTTATTTTAGAATCATAAGAAAAAATGCAATCATAAAGAATTTAGAATGACATACCCAGTCTAGATTATATTTATCTTTACACCAACAAAATTGTAAAATATAATTTTTGATATATATGTTTTATGAAGGAAGAGGCCCACAAAGGCAGAAGTGCCGAGGGTCCACAGAAGTAATGATGTGGCCCAGATGCCAGTGTGTGTTACTCACCATGCCTCACCACTTGAAGGCTTCAACTGCCTTCAGGTTATTAATGCCTTCAAGAAATTAATGTTCTGAGCAGGGTGTTGGGACTTCTAGCCTTTCTCTTGGAGCTGCTGTTTCCTTCGTTCCAATGAGTGCTTTCTCAGGACTCTGGCTTTTTTTTTTTTCTAGGAGAAAAGCTTACATATAAGTGCAAATTCCCCTTATATCTGCTACCCCTAGGGGTTATACAGAGGTTCTACATTCTTTCACTAGCCCACACTCAAACGTTACCAATTTGTTAAGCATTTTAGATAAATTCTTCTTACCTGTTTTTGAAAATGTCTGTCCCAGGTAAGCAAATGGTAGTGTTCTGCCATTTCTCTCCTTGCAGGTGCCTGTCTTTCCTTAAATTTTGTATTAATTAGTTCTCTGAACTGTTGGAGAAAGTTGTGAATTTGCCAGTGGTCCTGAGACTGTCTTTTCTTGTGCTGGAACATGCAATGCCTTTTCTGTAGACTGCATCCCGAACAGAAGCTGGAGTCAGTATAGATCTTTAAATCCCTGTTATCTCCACTGACTTTTTGGGTGAGTTTCCTGCTGTGTGTGTTTTTGTTGTGATTGTTTTGAGATTTATTCTTTGTGATGGCTAATACTGAGTGTCAACTTGATTGGATTGAAGGATGCAAAGTATTGTTCCTGGGTACTTCTGTGAGGGTGTTGCCAGAGGAGATTAATATTTCCATCAGTGGACTGGGAAAGGCAAACCCACCCTCAGTCTGAGTGGGCACAATCTTACCAGATGTGAGCACAGCCAGAATAAAAGCAGGGAGGAGAATGTAAAAAGACTGGCTTAGCCTGCTAGCCTAAATCTTTCTACCAGGCTAGACGCTTCCTGCCCTTGAACACTGGACTCCAAGTTCTTCAGCTTCAGCACTTGGACTGGCTTCCTTACTTCTCAGCTTGCAGACAGCCTATTGTGGGACCTCACCTTGTGATGATGTGAGTCAATACTCCTTAATATACTCCCCTGTATACATACATCTATCCTATTAGTTCTGTTCCTCTAGAGAACCCTAATACATTCCTCTTTGCGTTTCCATTGTTCATACCCAATGAGATTCTTCTTCCCTTAGTCTAGTAAACATAATCCTGTCTCAATCCTGGTATACTGTAAGAAAGGCAGGTGGTGGTTACTCTGGCCTGTTGAGTGGCGGAAAGAGGTGGTGATGCTTTGAGCTACTTCCTCATGTCTACTTGAGGTTTGAGTGTGAAGATATGTTTGGGGTAAGGGTGATGACACTGCCTATAATCCTTTTTCTAGTATCTTCAGCACCACTGGCCACTGTGTTCTAAGAGATTGAGGATAGAGACAATATTCTTTGAAATTTTTCATCCTGAGAGGTTTTCGTTTAGCCTCTTCATTTATGATCGCGAATATCAGAAGCAAGAAAGGAAGAACTACAGACCTATAAAAATTTTGGCAATGTTCTCTTTGGTAACTTAAGAGTATTCTGTTCTACTATTCTGTCTCTAGCACTGGATGTCTTTCCCTACTAATTACCTTTATAGTTATTTGGAGAAATTGGAGAGACCAATGACTTAAGCGCTCGCCTGAAATTTGGTTGCCTCATTTTCCTGTGTTTATTTAGAGGAGTGCAGGGTGGAGGCTTGGGCTAAGACTGAAAGCCCGATAACTGGATTTACAAGTGTCTCTGAATGAAGAGAGAAACAAGACATTCAACTATCAAGGCCACCGTGAAGCACTACTCAGTAATGTCATCAGGCTCATGTGAATTTCTTCTCTCAAATTTTTGGGCTGTAACCTCTTCCTAGTAGGAATAAATGAAATAAAATCTATTTCTCTATTATACTCCTGTGCAGATCCATTAGCTTCCACTCTTGTGTTATGAGAAAAATATAATGTGTTTCTCCTTTCATTTCATTTCCTATGGGGTCTGCAAGAATTTTCAGGGTATGAAGGGTAACCCTGCTCAACACTGGATGTCTTCAGCTTGTTTCTACAAAGTAGGATTATTTTATAGCCCCATCCATCCATTCAATTATCCCATTTATTTTAAAATAAATATTTTATAAATATTTATAAAATATTTATTTTAAAATAAATGGGATAATTGAATGGATAAATATGCCTTCTGTGTGTTGAGATGATGAAATACAGTCTTGAATAAATGCCTCTCTCAGAACCTGGCATGGAGTAAGTTCTCATAGATATTTGTTGAGAAAATGAATGAAAGAAGACATGATTTTTGCTGTCATCATGCACAGTCTATTGGCAGTGAGTGTATGTGTATATATATTGAAGTATTTGCTATTCCCAACAGAGTCTATATGGGGAATATGAGTCAGGAGCCTTTGAATATGGCTTGGATAATTGGGAAAAGTTCTAAAATACATGGCATTTGAGTTGGATTATGAGATAGCATTTTCGTGAGAAGGGGATAGTACTGCAATGATTAACATATGGATTTTGTAGTTCAACACACATGAGTTTGAGCTCCATTTCTTCCATGTGCTTATGCCAATGCCTTGCAAAACCACCTGAGTAATCTGCTGACCAAGCAAAGCCAGTTGATCAAACTTACTCCAGTAAGGAGGACACCAGCTTAAAAGAGTCTTCATACGGTCTTGAAAGAAAGATCATAGGAAGGTACTTAATGTATATTAGCACTGGTGCTGTGTGATTTTTAGGCTGACTGTGTAAGGTGGGGGTACTGGTTAAGAAAGGGCAGAGTTTGTAGCATAAAGTGAGGTGAGGATCTTGAAAAAGTCTAGAAAAGAAAGCTAATAGTTTCAAAATACACAGTATTTTAGTTTATTTGTTGTCTTCTAGAAGATTTTCTGAAGCAAATAATTCCTTTCTTTTTTTTTTTTTTTGCTTGCTCTCAGAATTGTTTAATACAGAATAGGAAAGTATGTTGATTTCAGTACTCCCTAGCTATGTGACTTTTGATAAGTTTTTTTCTCCAACTTACTTTAAATTGAAGCTTATAGAATTAATGAAACTAATAGATGGTTTAATGAGATAAAATGTATTATCACACAGAACTTCACTTTTAGGAAACATTCAATATAGGATTGCAGAGCTGTCACCACCACCACCATCATCATCATTATCATCATCACATCTTCATCTTCATCTCGACTCTAATTATGATGATTATATCGTAATTGTTGCAGAACCGAACCTAGGTTCGCTCACTTGGCTCAGCAAAGCAAACACTGACACTGAAGTTTGCAGTGAGAGAAAGGAAGGTGTTTGTTGCAGGGCACCAAGCAAGGAGAATGGGCAGCTCCTGTTTAAGACCTGGACTCCCAAATGGCTTACAAGCAAGGGTTTTTAAAGGCAAGGGAACATCTCAGAAAAACAGAAGTTACAGGCAAAATCATGAATTAATTCATGGAGGTTACGGATTGGTTTGGCCCAAAAAGGTGGGATATCTTGAACCAGAGGCTTACAGGTCATAGGCGGATTCAGAGATTCTTTAATTTGCAATTGGTTAAGGGAGGAAGGCTTTGTCTAAAAACATGGGGGCAGCAGAAAGGGATGTTAACATTTGGCTTTAACCAACATTAGTTAAGATAAGGAAACCTATTAACCATCATGGGGTGCTAAGTGAGAGTCAGGTCACAGCCATAATATATTGGGTCAGAGTGGTCAGGTTAGCAAGATTTGTGGCCTGCAGTCAAGACTATCTCTTCAGGCACCTCAGGAAGAAATTCACAACAAAGAACAGCAGTCCATTCAGGCCTCAGTTTCCTTTGGTCTGAGGTCTATGTGACAGCAGTCAGCAGTTTCCACCTGGCGAGGGTCTTCTTTTCTAAAAAATAAATTAACTCAAGATGGATTAAAGACTTAAATGTAAAACCCAAAACTGTAAAAACACTAGAAGAAAATCTAGGCAATACCATTCAGGACATAGACATGGGCAAAGATTTCATGATGAAAACATCAAAAACAATTGCAACTAAAGCTAAAATTGACAAATGAGATCTAATTAAACTAAAGCACTTCTGCACAGCAGAAGAAACTATCATCAGATCAAACAGAGAATCTTCAGAACGGGAGAAAATTTTTGCGATCTATCCATCTGACAAAGCTCTGATATCCAGAGTCTGCAAGAAGCTTAAACAAATTTACAAGGAAAAACCAAACAATATCATTAAAAAGTGGGCCACGGACATGAACAGACACTTCTCAAAATGTCTTCCTTTGAGAAGCCAACAAACATATGGAAAAAGGCTCAACATCACTGATCATTAAAGAAATGCAAATTAAAACCACAGTGAGATACCATCTCATGCTAGTCAGAATGGTGGTTATTAAAAAGTCAAGAAACAACAGATGCTAATGAGGCTGTGGAAGGATAGGAATCCTTTTACACTGTGGGTGGGAGTTTAAATTAGTTCACCCATTGTGGAAGACAGTGTGGTAATTTCTCAAAGATCTAGAACCAGAAATAGCATTAGACCCACTAATCTCGTTGTTGGGTACATACCCAAATCATTCTGTTATAAAGATACATGCACATGTATGTTCATTGCAGCACCATTCACAACAGCAAAGACGTGGAATCAACCCAAATGCCCGTCAAGGATCGACTGGATAAAGAAAACGTGGTACATATACATTATGGAATACTAATCAGCCAAAAAACCAAACAAGATCATGTCTTTTGCAGGAACATGGATGAAGCTGAAAGCCATTATCTTCAGCAAGCTAATGCAAGAACAGAAAACTGAATACTGCATGTTCTCACTCTTAAGTAGGAATTAAACAATGAGAACACATGGCTACAGGGAAGGGAACAACACACACTGGGGCCTGTTGGGGAGGGTGGGGTAGGGAGAGCATTAGGAGAAATAGCTAATGCATGCTGGGCCTAACACTAAGGTGTGGATTGATAGGTGCAGCAGACCACTATGGTACATATTTACCTGTGTAATAAGCCTACACATCCTGCTCATGGTCCTCTGGAATGTACATTAAAAACAAAATGAAAAAAAACCCCTCAAGAACATACATTAAAATGTTTTCTTTAGGTTTCTATAGGGAACCAAACACCTTGAGACTTTTATTTGCTTGGGTGACTATAGTTTAAGCTTTTGTCTTCATGTCCAGGGGGTTGTTCGTTTACTTCTCTAGTTGCTGCTTACAGGGCTATCTTGGTGCCTAGAATTTCCTTGGAGGGACTCAAACTTTCTCTTTATTTCCATGCTTAGAGGGAGGTGGGGATGGCAGGCCCCTAAGAGGGGTTCCTGTGCCATTTCATAATCTGGGAGATTAGAATCCTGTGTTTACTTTATCCCAGTTCTTGCAGAAACTTGTGTGATCTTGGGGAGGTGTCTTACCCTCTCTAGAACTCAGTTTCCTCTTCCATAAAATAAAGACACTTGCTTTCCTCATTTCACAAAGAATGACTAAAGTTTCTTCCAGGTCTATGAATAAATTTGGCCTGGAGCAACTTGTCCTGTAACCTTTTTGTGTCTGAGCTCATCATGATGGTACTAGTCTCTAGTTTCTCCTGGAATATAGAAACTTTAATTCTCTTTTGTGAAGTATTTCTGTTCTTTGCTGCCTTAGGCCATTGCTGTACTGCTGGGGAAATGAGAATGCTGAACTATTAAGAGGCTGCTGATGTACATTATGTACCACTTGGCTCCCAGATCTTCCCTGACCCACTAGAATGGGTTATTTTTAAAAAGATAGACATTGTAGTGGGACTCATTCATGCTCTGGTATAAGTCATCAGAGAATAGGATCTGGCAGTATAATCAAGGGCAAAGAGCACAAATTTGGAACAAGAAGACAAAGCAGCATTCCCTCTTCTCTGCCATTTTAGGAAGCTGCTTTGCCTCTCTGAGTCTTGGTTTCCCCATCTAAAAAATAGAAGTAATAACAAAGAGACTATTGTAATACTCAGATGCGACAGTGAATGCTAAGGTCTACATTTGCTGATATTACTGTTGAACATTCCACAAATACTTACTGAGTGCTTACTACAAGCCAGGGACTATTCTAGGAGCTGAGAGCATAACTGTAAATGAGCCAGACAAAATTTTCCACCCACTTCCAGGGAGCTTATACTCTGGTGCATGTGTTGAGGTTGAATGTGGGGAGAAAGGGGTTCTGTTGTTAGAACAAAGCAAACCCCTTACTCCTGGGAGGCTTTGTTTGAAAAATTAGTTTGAAAGAAAGCAGAATGGGAGTTTGTGGCAGACCAGGTCTCACTAACAGCTGATCAGGCAGGCCTCCATGACAGCTGTTTCAGCACTGACTGAGTGGTGGAGATAGATATTCAAAGCTGAAAGAGCCAGGGCCAGTATACACAGGCTGGAATGTAACAAAATCTCACCAAGAGTCTTACCTAGGCCTTTCCTGTGCCTTGAAGCATTATAAGACAATGAGGGAATTCTTAACAGGTCCGATTTAGGATTTAAAAAGTCTTGCTGGGGCTTTAAAGGAACTCCTCAGACCTTCACAGACAAGTTTTGTTGTGGTTCGAAAGGAACTCCTCAAACCTCCACGATTTAGCAGGAGACGAGATAATAGTAATAACTCCAGCACCTGGACCCATCTAGATTAAGTAAATTTACTGAGGCTCCCGAGGAAGATCTTCAGGAGTTAGATCTTAGTTATAAATAAGAAGTGAACCACTTATGTCTTTAGGTGATATATAGACATATAGATTAGGAGGTATATAAGCTCTGGAAAACTTAGTAATTTTGAGTTGGTCTGAGGATATTTTCCCAGCTTTCTCCCTGTACCCAGTTACAGAAATAAACTCTTTTTTTCACAGTTCACCTGTATTTTGTTATTGGGCCACGAGAATAAGCAGCCCGTCCTTTGGTTAGGTCTGGGAACAGGCTGATAATATTGAGCACCTACTACATGCTAGGTCCTAAAAAGTGTTTCTGTATTTAATCCTTGCAAGGACCCTGTGTAGAAGATGTTATGGTTTCCATTTCACAAGAGGAATTTAAGATGCAGAAAATAAAGTCTGTCTTGGGGATTCAGTTGCAGGTTTCTCTGATAACAAAGCTTTGGTTCTTTCAAAGACACTGATTACCATGGACTTTTAAGCCTCTAAATCTGAACCTTTGATTGTATTTTTTTCTATTATATGAAGCCTTTCTAAATCTCATAATAGTGAATTGCTAAAATCTTTTCATGTCATTTTACAATTTTTTGCAACTCTTTGCCTTATTTTACTTGTAGAGTCATTACTCCTGCTTTGAAATTTCTGTTGTACACATTTGAGCTGATTAATGGAGAACAAATAGGTACCTGATGGAATGCTCCTCTAGTTTATTATTATGCTATATTTTGTATCTTGATTGTCCCAGAAATGTTAGTTATTGCTGTTGCTGTTAATAATATTAGTTTTACCTTTCCTGACTTAAGAAATTATCAGGCCAGCAGTAGGAGGGACCGAAAAGAGAGAAATAGGCTTTAGGCTCTATATTTGTAAATAAGAGATAGTTGTTACTTGTATTTAGGAGTTGGGCATCAGCTGCAAGAACCCTGGGGAAAAAAATTGGAACCTGAGAGTGTGGCAAGGGGCGTCTAGAAACCTCTTTGAAATGGGGGTCATATGTCCTCAGGATGGCTCTCAGGAAGGCTCCTTGCATTCATATTTGTGAAAGGGTTGCAGGACCACCATATAGGGGGGCAAAAACGGCTTTATTGCTGAAGCAGGAAGATTACTATTTTGTAGCTGAGAAAATCAGAGAGTAGAGGGTTTTGCTACTGCTGCATTTGAATGGAACTGGCAGTGAGCTGGAATATAGCCTGGCTATGGGTGGAGTTAGTTCAGAGCATCAGTGAGCAGGCAAGGGAAAATAAAATATACCTACTTTGACTTTGCAGCCAGAAATAGGGAGCATAAGCAAAACACAAAGAAAATAAATGGCTTCTCAGAAAATAGAACTGCTATAAGAGCTAGATAACAATCTGAACAAGCAAATGACAGAGCAGTCATGTCGATTTCATGATGGCAGACAGGCTCGCATATACACACATACACACACTCAACTGGTGTGGCTTTCAAATGAAAATGTTAATTGAAAGATGGATGGATACTATAGAGACTCAAGTCAGGTCCCTGGATGATTACATAAAAAAAACATATTGCAAAACATAGAGTGATATTACAAACACATGGAAATTATGGTAGAAGAGATAAGATAGTTGGAAGTCAGATCCAGGAGCTCTAATGAGTCAATAATAGCCCTCAGAGGGAGAAGAGGGAAATGATAGTGGAGGCATATTAAATAAGTAGTTTAAAAAATCTCCTTGAGATAAAGACTTGAATCAAAGATTGTGATGTCTCCTAGATTTTTAGGCAGGATGAATAAGAAAATATACAAACTTAGTAAAATCTTCAGCTTTGAGCATAAAAAGGAAATATTACAATCTTCTAGACAGAAAGAATGAGTTATTTTCAAAGAAAGAAAATTCAGACTGGCATCTGGATAATTACTGGAAAAAGAGCTCCTATATACAGTTAAAAATCATTTCTATGTCAGGTGAAAGAAAGATATTTTGAGATAGAAAAGGATTTAGATACTGTCTCATTGTAACTAATATAATATGTTAAAAAGAAAAACTGTGACCAAACAGATGCATCATAGTATAGAAACCTTAAGTTGGAAAAAAATGGAGGGAAAGTAGAGGTGAAAAATAAACCTTGTAGTGTGTGTGTGTGTGTGTGTATTTAAATCTATGTGGATAATAATAAATGACTTAACAGGTATAATATAAATGCTAAATATGGAATCTCAAAATTTTCATTGCTAACCTAAGCATAGCCTGAGAGTAAAAGTATGAAACCACAGAATCAGGTTGGTGGAGGTTTGAGCCTAATTTGGCAGAAGAAATATTTGTGCGAAAAACAGAAACCAGTTTGGTTTCTTTTCCTAGCTTGTCTTTTAGCCAAGTACTTCTCTGTATAATTTAATAGATCTGGTTTTAAAGGAGAAAGGCAAAAGTAGAATTTGGTGGAAAAAAAGTTCCAAGAGAAATTTTTAGGCAAACAGGTTATTTCATAAGATCTTAAGCATTTTGCTAAAACTCTAGTTTAGACAGGATTCAAATACTCAACATGGATATGAGTTCATGAGTTAAAATCTCTCATATAGAAATTGGAACCCTCATACACTGCTGGTGGGAAAGTAAAATGGTACAACCATTTAAGAAAACACTCTGACAGCTCCTCTAATGATTACCATAGCGTTACCATAGAAACCTGCCATTCTACTTTTAAGTATGTACGCAGGAGAAATGTAAAGATATGTCTGCACATAAACTTGTATATGGATATTCATAGAACATTATTTATCATAGCTGTCAAAAGTGGAAACAAGTCAGATATCCATTAACTAATAAATAGACAAATGATATGTGGTATATACAATGGTATATACAAAGGAATAAAGTACTGATTCATGCTAAAATATTAAGATAACCCCTGTAAACATGCTAAATGACAAAAGCCAGTCACAGGGGACCACATCTTGTATGATTCTATTTATATGAAATGTCCAGAATAGGTAAAGCTATAGAGACAGAAAGATAAGTGGTTGCTAGGAGTTGAGGGGAGAGGGAAAAGAAGGGAAGATGCAGAAGGGGAGATTATTCTTTCTGGGATAATGGAAATGTTCTAAAATTGATTGTGGTAATTTCATAACTCTGTGAATATGCTGAAAGGCATTGATGGTGTTTATTTGTTTATTATTTTGAAATGGAGTCTTGCTTTGTTGCCCGGGCTGGAGTGTAACGGCGCGATCTTGGTTTACTGCAACCTCCGCCTCCTGGGTTCAAGCACTTCTCCTGCCTCAGCCTCCCAAGTAGCTGGAATTACAGCCACCAACCATTACGTCCAGCTAATTTTTGTATTTTTAGTAGAGACGGGGTTTTACCATGTTGGTCAGGCTGGTTTGGAACCCGCCTCTGTCTCCCAGAGTGCTGGGATTACAGGCATGAAGCACTGCACCTGGCCTGATGGTGCACACTATAAATGAGTAAATTGTATAGTATGTGAATTATACATCAGTAAAGCTGTTAACACACCCTCAGACCTATCACTTGCTTCCTATAGCCTGTCTTTCCAATGCTTTATTTTTTCTAAAAAATTATTTTATTAAAAATACATGGTCAAAAAAATGGCAGTAAAACTTCGCTCACATTAGCAAACCTTGTGAATGGAATGGTTAGCATATTATGTGCAATGTTCTCAGAAAGCCAGCTATCAAAATGAAAAGCAATCAAGATTGACATTGTGGTAGATCTTCAGTTAACATATTAACATACCAAAGACACCTAGGTCATCTGTTAGTGAAATTAAATTAGACATTTTCATTGGAACACTTTTGGTTAACTTGGAGGAAAATATAAAGGGATTTTTGCAGTTTACAAAGGTTTCTGCTAAGGGAAATTCCAAAGTAAAGTGTTGTAGTGAGTCAGACAGCGAACTTCGCAATTCTTTTTAGCGCATAGGGGCCTTGGGCTGCCCTGTATTTAACACCCCATTGGTTTGATAGGTCTTTGAATTCATGATGATGTTTTTCTGGTCCAAGCGTGTTTTTTTTTTCTTCCATTCTTATTTCTTTATGATCTCACTTATCTTTATTTTTCTGCTTTATTTTTTCTGTCTATAGCATATTTTAAAAATTATTTCTAAAGAATTTGTTTCTGATAGGAAAATAAGCTTGTTCACTGATAAAGAAAAAATGTAGCTAAACCAAAAGTTTTACATGAAATGGTTTTAATAGTTGGAATCTTCATTTACCTCACACTACACCCGAAACGTTTTCGTTTGCTCTTTAAATCTTGTTGGAAATCTTTCTGAACAATGCCACTTTCCTTTCTGACCGTGAAAGTAAAATATATGTTTAAATTATCGGTGGTGGTTGAAAAGCTTTACAGTTCACAGATTTCTTATGGTCCACAAATGTCTACTGGTTGCTTATGATGTTAGATTCTTGTTGAATAGGGTTGTGCTGAAGATTATGTAAGATATTGGGGTGAGTGTATCCTGAGTCCAGAACATCTTACTTGAAGATTCTAATAAGAGTTTATTCTGTACATGTTCTAATATTAAAATATATCCAAATGCTCTCCCTCCAGAGCTATATTTTCACATCAGAAATGATAAAACTTTTCTTTTTTTCTTAAAAGAGAAAGATTTAACTTGGCTCTCTGAAGATTCTACAACTCCTCTTGCATATTGCTTATTAAAGCATGGTAAGGCAAACTTTATTCAGGGTGCTGTCTTGATAGGCATAGAGACCACTACACTAAGTCTTTGTGGTAAGAGAGAAACACTGGGTTCAATTCCAAATACACTGAGGATACATGAGATTTTATAGCCAAGGAGCAAGGTGTAGAGCTCAGTGAATGGAAAATTACTAAGAGGAAATACTGGGAACAAGGAGGATTCTGGCTAAACTGACCTAATAGGATTCTTGTTGAAGACAGGCCAAGATGATCAGATATTGCTTGGGGAATGGTGGAGGGTAAGAAACTCAATTATTTATAAAGACTGATGAAATACCGAGGGTAGTAAGTTCTTGCCAAACTGACTTAGCGAGATTCTTGTTAAATTGGGCCCATAAGAAATATGCCCAAACATGGGGTTTAGCCAGACTTAAAAGAGCCTGTCTATAATTTGGTCAAGGAGACAACCTTTGTCAGTCTATGCATGGTGTTAATGAGGTGATGGGAAGAAGGGCTCCTATAAGCAGAAGAGAAAAAGACTGCAGGGAGGATTACTTTCAAGGTAGAGGTTCCCAGAGAGACATGATTCAGTACTGATTTGTTACCAAAATATGGAAAATCATTTCACAGGGAAGCGACATTGGGAATCTGTATGGGTTGCACAGTGGGTGTTAATCCCATGTAAGAAAACAAGTCTCGTCTCACTTCTTTTTGAAGATTTTGCATATAAACAGTTTATTAATTAATCAAGTTTTATTCATTTAAGTAGTCTCTGAAGAGGCCAAGAAATAGTGTTAACACTTGAGTTATTGCCTATATAGAGCTTCTAGTTAAAGTGGGAAAGACACTCACTAAAAAGCACATTAATTATTTGTTGATATGAGCTTCAGAAGGAAGGCATAACCCTATAGGCATAGGGCTCTTGGTGCTCTTGATCCATTCTTTCCACTGAGCCTGAGCTATCTTTGAGACTGGCAAAGTGAATTACGTTCTCTACCATCCTATTTTAAATGCTTCAATAGGTTTTTACCCATTTAGGATAAAGAACAAAAAAATCCTTCACACGACCTTCATGTTTCTGAATGAGCTGTCCTCGGTCAATCTCTCTAGATAACGTTTTATATTCTCACTTAATTCCCTTTCCTTGTGAATATTTATTGTGCTTTGCTGAGTTTTCATACAGATTTATACAAACCTGTCTCTAAGTGAGCCGATTAGCATGTGGCAGCTTACAGGGATGCCAAAGGGTCCCTGGGGTTTAGTATGTGCTTGAGTTTTGATGAAGGTTGGAACGGTCACTGGAGTTGTGCTTAATGCCAGTGCTCCCTTCAGTTTATAATGAAATGGGTGATGCATAAACACTCCTACATTTAAAGATCATGCCCCTGCTAGATCACCAGGTCGGTTGATAAAATTGGGGTGGTAGGATCTGACTGCAAGCTTATTGAGAGACTTGATGTTTTCCTCCTTTATCTGCCCTTGGTGTTTCTTATCAACAGTCCTCTAATTACAGTAAATAAATATACAAAGAGATCTGCTCTAATTGTGTCACTTGGGAGTCTGTGTTCTAAAGGAGGTCTTGTTGAAGAATGAAGATGGTCCTTATTCCTTAGCAGATGGTCCACTCCAGTGAGTTTCATTGATCTTTGCTGTCTACAATGATCCCAGCGTGCCATGCAAATTACTTGAGATACATCTGCTCCATACACCTGTGTCTCAGTGGCACCATTCTGTAGCTTTTCACCTTTGTCAATGTGTGACAAAGGTGTGAGGCTTTTGGTGTGAGGCTGGCCTTATCCCATTATTTGCTGTCCTTTGTTTAAACAGATAAACGTTTAATATAGATACATGCTTGCTGCCCATGGGATGCTTTCTGGAGAGTGCTTGCTTCTTTGAGAATTATTTTCCAAATAAAATTATTGTATATCTGTCAGGGATAAGAGCAGGCCTTTATTTTGGGGCAGACAGAGCACTCAGCCTGTCTCTTGGCAAATCTTTGAGGTCACCAAGGGAATGATGGTTGGTAATGATAACACTGAACCACATATCTTAACTGAACTGGATAATTTCTTAGGGAATTGAAATCTCAGCTGTTATTATAAGACCTTCCTCTCTGTTTGCTGTGTTGATACTCTATTCTGTCTTCCTCTATGAAGTCTACAATTTCAGATAATTTTTGCCCAAAGTTGTGATCATTTTTCTTATGCACATGAGTTTTCACTCCTGGAGAGAAAGAGAACAAATTCTTGGACCAAATCCAAACCGTTGTTGTTTGCCTGGGTCAATGGGCTACACAGTTATGAAACCTTAGAGCTATATTTGCCTCATTGACTACTTTATACCATGGCATGTTTTAGCATTTTAAAGATGATCATATCTGGGGCCATGTGGTAGACAAAAGGCTATTTATTTTCCAATTCATGAGTTTGTTCACCTCAGAGGTTTAATAAAGGTTTGCAACAAATGACATTCAGTTTTAAAATGAACTGGCTTTATGAAAAAGAGTAAGGTTACATCATATTGGAGCCCACTTTGGAAATCAGAATGAATTAGTGCCTTAAGGGTAATATAATCTGGAAATTAAAAGAGTTGAGATGCCACATGTTGTTTATTACAGGCAAAGGTCATTTGGATGTAGCCTAGATACTACTAAAGCAGGTCTCAGAAAAGCTTATGGGCATGCCTTTAATCTTCATGAATTATATATTAGATGTAGAAAAACATTTATTTGGTGTCACACCCATTAAGTATTTATTACATTGTACTCTTTACTCACATGCTTGATCTTGCAAGTTAGCTTAGCTTAGACTTAGAGACATAACAAACTGTTAACATAAAAAAATAATAAACATCTATCAGGTAACTTGTGGCTGAAAGTCTTTCTTCCAGTCTTGCAATATGCCCTAAAATATGCCTGAGGACTTGAAAAGTCTTTATTTTGGCCACTGGGTATTCTATTTGTCATCTACTGAAGTTCATTTCACTTGGCTAATCTGGTTATTCTAAAATGAGTAAGTCACATGCAGAATATTTAGAGACTGTATCGAGGATTCACATCTGTTCTCTATCTGTAATGTCTGGCCGTCTGGTAGTTACTATTGTTTCAAGGGGTTGATACATGGATTGGGGCATGAACAGTTATTTTCTGCTTCTCATGTAGACATGTACTTTCTCTAACAAATCTGGATAAACATGTCTCTTACTTGTCTCAGGTACCAGTTGTTACATATAGATGCTGTGTCCTATTAACAACTGTTATACATAGTTGTTTGCTGGGTTTGTTTAAGGTGGATTACAATATAATGAATTTCCTAATTCTAACATATTACTTGTCAGTGGTCCTATTGTCCTTCCATCAGCAAGTGATGGAGAGGAATCTCGTGCGTATTAGATACATGGTACATTTTTGTTCATTGAAAAGGGTGTTCTCTCTAATGAAAGACTTAAGTGACTTGCAGAGAAATACTTACGTTAATTTGGCTAGCTACATACTAAAACAAGACACCAAATACCTTATCAGACATTTGATGGAGAAATGGAGAGGAGTTAAGATAATCATACTTTGGGGCATGTGATAGACAAAAGGCTGCCACAGAGATAAAGAGGGATTAACCAACTGCCCATGTTAAATTTTATTCTTCAAATCAGCTTAAGCATCTTCTGAAAATATACTTGTTCTCAGATATACTTAAATCAACAATGATACAAGATAGGACACTTGAAAATATCAATTACTAATTAAAATTTAAATCTAGACTAATAGGTATTAGATTATAGAGCAGTGATGTTATGTTTTGAAAATACCAAAGGCTGTTTAATAATTGGTTCTGAGCAGCTATTGTGGTTTCATTGCTCTAAACCTAAAGCGTTAACTTTTCCATAACCTGTTAATCACCTGCTAACATCTTCTAGTAAAATAATTCAGCTGGCTGACAACAGTGATATTGCTGTGCAGCAAAGAGGTGCCACAATTATTTCCCTTTGGAATATGTCATTTCTTAGATTCAACATGAAGTCAGATTCAATTCACTTTTATTGAGCTATAAGCTTTTATACAACGATGTTTTAAATTTCCTGTTAGTACATTGTAGTAGATGTTTTCCTATCTTTCTATGTTTGTACAAGGTGTTAAGTCAGAGACATAATTTAAGCCTGGATCCTCTGACTCTAGCCCTGGTACTTTTCATGTATTGCCACAGTAGCCTCTTACATAGCAAGCAAAGCCAGATATTCTAGACTAGGGCTATTCCTTTGCACTACTGTTGAGGATAAATCTTCCCTGTTACTAAAGTCTGTTTGAACTCATTTCAACCCTTGTTCATTACTCCTTTCTATCACTCCTTGAACATTTTAATTTTCTTTTTTAAAAATAATACCCTGGCCAGGTGCGGTGGCTCACGCCTGTAATTCTAGCACTTTGGGAGACTGAAGTGGGTGGATCACCTCAGGTCAGGAGTTCAAGACCAGCCTGGTCATCATGGTGAAACCCCATCTTAAAAAAAAAAATACCCTCAAACCATATATATTAATATGTATACAATTAAAAACATTATAAAGTACAATTCTTCTTAGTGTAATTACCTTCTAATAGGAAGCCAGTGCTCATGATGAACTGATGGGAAGAACTATCATAATAGTTGAGAACACAAGATTTGGAGTAAGAAATATGTGGATTTGAAGTTCCTTTTTCCTCTGAGCTCAGTTTCCACGTCTGTAAAATGGTGACAACAATAGTATCTGCCTTTGAGGAGTATGGTGAATTAATTCACATAATGCATACAGTGCACAGTGCCTGGCACATAGGAAGTAGTCTCTTAAATGATCACTGATACCATCATTACCACTATCACTGTGTTGCTCTTCATGTTCTAATAATCACTCATCTTAATAATCAGTCATCTTGTCTAATCATTTTGGAAGGCTAGTATTCAAAAACTACCTTTATGTCTTTGGAGCCACAAGACCCTGATCAGCATACATACTACATCTTATGCTGATATTAGAGTGAATTTTTATGTCCTGGAACATAAATTTTCCTTCTTCTACTTTCACATAATAGTTTATATGAATTTTTCTCCTTATCCCCCTGAATCATGGAGTGACAACCAGATGGGCTGGAATAAACTGTTTCTTTAGGTATTAACTCTGGTGAAATAGAATGAAGTTAAAATAGGCTTCTTTGTCACTATTAGCTTCAGGAAATGAGAAAACTTCATGCAGGTCCCTATCACCAGCTAAATGACTCAAAGCTCACAATAAATGATGTAATCTTGCCCAGTGTCAAGCCCAGAAGTTCCTTTTGGAAGATATCATTTAAAAATACCTGGAACAAGGAAACACTAAAGGAGCATTTTTCTTTTAATCAACAGTTGAAAGCTCTGAGATCCATTTGTTATACTATATAACTTAATATGTTTAACTTTTCCAATAACTAAATGCAGAAATATGTTCACTCCTACCTAATTACATAATCAATATTTACTGTTTGTATTATGGCTTTGTAGTATGCACCAAGCATAGTAGTGGACGAGATCCAAGTAATTCTTGCTCTCATGGAAATTAAATCTTGGGGATGGAGAAATGAGAATAAACTATAACTAGTAGTAGCTCATAAAATATGATATTTCTTGTGCAAAGATTGGGGAGACAGAATATTATAAAAATGCTTAACAAAAGCATCCACCATTTTAGGCCTTGGCTTGAGGGGAGGCTTCTTGAAGAAATTTATGTTTATGCCAAGACCTGAGAGATAAGTAGGAGCACACAAGGCAAAAATGAGTGAGGAGAGAGTTTTATGTAGAGGAGGCAGCATGTATGTTACAGGACCAGTAAGTTCATATGCCCGCTGCACAGTAGCAGACCAATTACACTGAGACAGCAGGGTTTGCAACAGAGAAAGAGTTTAATGATTGCAGGGCAGCCAAGTGAGTAAATAGGAGTAAACTCTCAAATCCATCTCCCTGAGAAGTTCTGGGCTGGGGTTTTTAAAGGGGATCATAAAGAGTGAGGGCCTGAAAGATGGGAGTTGTTGACTGGTCAGGGTAAGAGAGATGAAATGTAAGCATTTCAGCTTGTGAGCCAGCTCCTTGTGGGGTCCCTCAGACCAGCTAAATCAGTAATTTCACCATTATGCAGGCTCTGAAAGCTTATCTCAAAGGGAAAGTTTAACATTTCACAAAGCTCAGGTTGCTATCTATAGTGCAGCTAAGGGTACTATAATGTGACAGTGTCTGTGTGATTCTGAGGCAATAGACACTGCTGTGAGAAAGCAGGTCCAAGAGCAGGGTGACTTCTTGGTGAATACTGAGTATGCTGCCAACTTGGTTTATTCTCATTTCTCCCCCTTCCTTCTTCCCTGACTTCTTTGATAAAGTTTATAGGGACAATTTCATGCATAAAGGCCAAGGAATAGGAAGCCATGGGAGGTAAGGAGAAAGAATATCATTGTAGTTGGAGAATACAGAGTGTGTGAGTATAGGGGAGGCAGAGAGCACAGTGAAAAGAGGTAAAGTAAAGAGGCAGAAAGGGGCTTACAGTGAGGATTCTTTAAATCTCTCAGAGGCAGAATGATGAACTTGAAAAGGGGTTGACCAATATGTGTTGGGGTCTTGGCTTTGGACACAATTGATGTCTCTGACATTATATTTATTTTCTTGTCAGATGGAGAGAGTAATATTTATCCCACAGGACTATGATGGGTATGGAGTGAAGAAAATAAAATAATATAGCTAAAGTACCTAAAGACCTAAAGGGCCAGATACATCTTGGTATAAAGTTGGTACTCTTGAAATGTTTCTCTCTCTTTCTCTCTCTCTCTCTCTCTCTCTCTCTCTCTCTCTGTGTGTGTGTGTGTGTATATATATATATACACAGACACACAAAAACCACACCCACAGAGTTACTAGAAGGATATGAATATTTAATCTGTTATTTGTTCATAAGAAACTGCATTTGTTGGAGTGCTTTCACGTGTGTATGTGCGTTTGTACATAAAGGGTCATTGGCTTAGTCTATGGAGAAAGTGTCAGTCTTTGATAGAGAATATAGGCATTTTCTCTTTCCCCTGAGTGGGAGAACGTTAAGTAATTATGTGTCTGAAGAATGAGTCTGTATTTGTTTCCTGTTGTTTTCATAACGAATAATAACAAACTTCAAGGCTTAAAACACACATTTATTGTTTTACAGTTTTAGAGGTTAGAAGTCTGAAATGGGTATCTCTGGGCTAAAATTAAGATGCCAGAAGGGCTGTGCTTGTTCTGGAGACTATTGAGGAAAAATTAGTTCTTTGCCTTTCCCAGCTTTTAGAGGCTGCTGGCATTCATTGGCTCATGGCCCCTTCCTCCACCTTCAGTGCTGACAGTGTAGCATCTTCCAGTCTTTCTCTGGACATTGAATCCACTGGATACTCCACGATAACCTCCCCATCTCAAAATCCTCAATCAGATCTGCAAGTTCCCTTTTGCCTTTAAAGTAACATATTTATACGTCCCGAGTATTAAGGCTTGAACATCTTGGGTATCATTATTCTGCACACCCTAGGGTCTTTCTTTCCCTAAAGGAATGGAGAACCAATATCCTTGTTGCTAATAGCTGAGGCTCTGGTTTTAATAGGGATCAAGGCTCTTCTAGATTGGTCATCAAGAGTTGTAATGCAATAATAGGAAAAAAATGTGGCTCTCCTCGCTTTCTTCCATCATGCTTCTTCCAGCCTTCTCCAGCCACTTAGGCCTTCGTCTAGGCTTCTTTTGACATAGGCCCAGACCCTTTGCCTAAAATGCCCCACTGTCCTCACCTGAACTCCTCTTTAGCTTCAGATCTCAGCTTAACTATCACTTCTGAAGTTCACTTGCCTCTGTTCTTGCAGATTATGTTAGGTGCCCCATACTGGAATAATGTTGAGGCCTCTCCTGATATAGGGAAATATTCATTCCTTTATTCATTCATTAAACAAGTACTTATTAAGTGCTGTTACAAATTGTGGGGTTCTGGAAGCAGATGATGAGACAGAGTTGGGGTGCAACATATTTATGAGAGGTTAACACTTGTGAAAGAAAGGGAAAAGAATAGGTTTGAGCAGAGAGGGTAATCAAATGCTGACACAGGCCCCAACAAGTTCCAGCCACCAGAAAGGTTGGTAAGGGGCAGTTCTGGAGTCACTGTTGCCTGTTAAGGTGACCTGTGTAGGGGCCCAATTGACAGAGCTTAGGGTTGGTCTGTCCTAGGATGGGGGTGATGCTGAGCAAGGTAGCTCCTTGAAGCAGAGGCAGACCCTGAAGGAGCTGAGAGCTGGAGGCCTTTAGCTGATCACATTTCCTTTGGTTGGACAGCAAATCTGGCCTTGAAGGAGATTCTGGGCAGTGCATCTCCGTGTGTCCTCTACATGCACTTGCTGTGTAACAAGAACTTCTCTAACTTTTCTAGGATACATCAGGGAACAAAACATAAATATTTCTGCCCTTATGAATTTTACGTTATAGTGTGAGAGGCAGATAATTAAGGAATAAGTAAAATGTTTAATATGTAGATGGTGATCAGTGCAACAGAGGGTAAAGCAAGTCAGGGGGTGGAGAGTGCTGGGGGAGGATTGTAATTTTTTAAATGGGGTTCAGGAAGGTGACACTTGAGTGAAGACTCTAAGATGATGAGAAAGGGAACTGTGCCACCATCTGGGAAGAATCTCTGAGCAGAGGGAAGCACACAGTTTAACATCCCTGCAATGAGGGAAGAAGGGCAGCTGGTGTGACTGGAGCAAGGGGATTGAGGGAGTTAGAGGCCTTGGGATCAGAGGGCAAAATGGGAAAGCATAGAGTAAGATGATGTCTGTAGGGCTTTGGGAGCTAGTATGATGATTTTGGCTTTATTTAGAATAAGAAACAAAGCTACTGGATGGTTCTGAATGAAGAATGACATGACTGGCAACTATTTTAAATAACATATCAGTGGTGCTAAATATCCTGTTCTTATGAAGAAATGAAAAACAATGCTGAATCATCCATGCTGAGGCAGCCTGTAAAGGTTACATGGAAACACCTGGGGAAACTGTCAAGGCTTCAGACTCATTTAGGGAGTTAGAGAGACCAGAGGAGGATCACAGACTTCCTGAGCCAGAAATGAGCAAAACCAAGGAGCTGACAATCTAAGTTCAAGATCAGGACTCCTAGTAAATATAAAAACCAGGTGAATTCTGGGTTAATTACTGCACATTTGACTTTTTATCAGGGGAAAAGAAACATGCCTATGTCAGAAGCCTAGGTATTTTGGAATTTTTAAATTTTGGTTCTTTGCTTTGCTTGATTTATTATTGTGCAGTATGTCTATTCATACCTACAAGTGACATTCATAAAAAATGAGTTGATAATTTACTAATCAGAAAAGACCTGCAGACCTTTCTCATCTATGACATAGCTACATTGGATGGCTACCATCTTTGAGGAACTATATTCGTGTTACTTTAATTTCTTTAGTGTGTAAAGTAATATATGCTGGTATATTTCAGTTTTGTCAATCTAACTTTCATTCAATGGGCCCTGAGGGAAGTTGCTAAGTGCTAGGCATTTGGATATATGCTGGTGACCCAAAAATGCACACAGAATTGAGTGCATGAAGGTAAAGAGCTCATAGTGTAGAGCTGTGGTTCTCAGGTGTGATTCTGGATCAGCTACATCAGCATCGCCTGGAACTTGCTAGAAATACAAATGTTTAGTTCTCACTCAAGACCTACTTACTTAGATATTCTGAGAGTGGGGCTCAGCAATCTGGTTTAATAAGCCCTTGGGTGATCCAGAGAAATGTTAAAATTTGAGAACACTGATCAAGAGAAGATTATAACACAGTGGTGAGCCAGAAAGCCCTAGTTGCCAGATGAGCCCAGAGGAGGAGTTCCCTAACTTGAGGCAACTCTGGACCATCCCCAAAATAGGCTGCCAGGGACAAGCCCTAAAACCAGTAAGCTATAACTTTGTAGAAGAGGTGTAAAAGGACTCTAGAGGGACAAGAGCCAGTCCAGCTGTGGAAGACAAAGACCACACTGTACATATCCTTCTACAGCTGCAGGGTTGGTGCCTGGTGGACTATCTGGATGGAGATGGTGAGGTACTGCATTAGGCCATTTTTGCACTGCTATAAATAAATATCTGAGACTGAATAATTTATAAGAAAAGAGGTTTAATTGGGTTACAGTTCTGCAGCCTGTACTGGAAGCATGGCACCAGCATCTGCTTCTGGTGAGGCCTCAGGAGGCTTACAATCATTGTGGAAGGCAAAGGGATAGCAGGAGTCTCACATGACAGGAGGAGAAGCAAAAGAGAGAAGGAGGAGGTGCCACACACTTTTAAAAAAAAATTATTTTAAGTTCTGGAGTACATGTGCAGGATGTGCAGGTTTGTTGCATAGGTAAACGTGTGCCCAGCATTAGCTATTTTTCCCAATGTTCTCCCTCCTTCCACCCCACCCCCTGACAGGCCCCAGTGTGTGTGATCTCACTGTTGAGCTCCCATTTGTAACTGAGAACATGTGGTATTTGGTTTTCTGTTCCTGGGTGAGTTTGCTGAGGATAATGATGCCACACACTTTTTAACAACCAAATTTCATGTAAACTCACTAATCACCAAGGGAATATTGTTAAGTCATTCATAAGGGATCTGCTCCCATGATCCAAACACCTCCCACCAGGCCCCAGCTTTAATACTGGGTATTACATTTCAACATGAAATTTGGCAAGTACACAGATCCAAATTATGTAAGGTAGTTAGATAGTATGACCTTTAAGTACCACCTCTAAATAACTGCTGGCTTTATATCCTTTAAAAAAAACTGTGACTAAACTCTTGGTGATCACAACTGGAGGAAGCATATGGAGTGGAACACAATAAAACTTAGGTAGAGAGTTCTGTCTTCAAATCTCAAACTCTGTCATCATGATGATGGCTTGTGTTAAAGCAAAAGGGCCTTTATTTTCAGATACTTTCTGAAGGGATCTACCTGAGATGCAACACGGAGGAGATCTTGTCCTTCTGGCTTCTTGAGGTGATGCTGATGTTCTCCAGGGCTGATTCTTAGGAGAGGGTGGTACATATGGGCCTCCTGTGGAAATGCCTATGAATTAGTCATTTTGTCATGTCAATTCTTTCTCAGCTCCCTACCCCAAAGGCTGCTTTCTCAGCAGTAGCTCTTGAAGTATTTTCCTGTATTTTTGGTCTGCCGTGCTTTTATTACTGTAATTCTTTGTACTACTCCTTGCTGGTCATTTGCCATTAGATAGGTATTCTATAGCTAAATTACAGTACTTGGAGAATGAAGTTTTTCCAATATTTTGCCCCTATGCTGTGATAACTTCTCTAACTTGAAGTAAAGTATAAAATTGATTTTGAAATCTTGATGTTAAATGAAATACAAGCTTCCAAATGGCCTAACCTTGCATTATCTGCCTGATGTTGAAGTTACTTGCTTACCAATTTTTTTTTTCTAAAAGATTTTTACCTTTTTCATATGGGACTTTCATTGTTGCCTCGAAGGGCTTCCATTGAAATGTATATGTATTTATTACATGTGATTTTTCAATGTGAGATTTTAAAGTGGGTTTGCTGGGCTTTTGGGCTCCAGAGTTCTAAGAGTCGGTTTCTGAGATGTTCAGGTGGAATTGATTGCTTTATTCTCTGAAGCCTTTAGCAGGTGCTTTTAATCAATATGGCTAAATTTTACAGGTAGGTATTGAGGGTTTCATTTCCAAAGAAGGAGAGAATTTTGGATCAACTCTTAGCTGCATTTGAGTGATATTTTTTTCTTCTGCTGGTGCACCAAGTTTATGAGAGAGAGCAGTGGCATATGCCACCAATAGAAAAAGCTATCAACAATAAGACTTTCCCAGTAAGTGTTTTCACTTCCCACATTGACAGTCTGATGTTATGCACTATGATTCTTTGAGTGCTATTGACTTCAAGGTATCCACGACTTTTCTTATAAAACTCAATCAGATTGACTTCTGGGATGGTGGTATGAGCAGCAGAGTGAACCTTCTTCCCAGTCTGAAACAACTATTTCATTGCTGAAAATTATTTTGTTTTATTTAAACTCTTTGGAGATAGTCCTAAGGATATATAGAATATTAAGAGACATGAAAAATCTACTAAACCTTGGTAAGAATGGTGAGATCATTTGACCCATGATCTCCTCCCTCAATACCCCTCCACCAGCTCAGTGTGGTAGAAACCATACTCTAGGCATGTGTAACCAAGAAGATGAGTCTCTTTCTTCCAGAACTTCTAGTCTAATGCTGCTGTTTTACCACAGACAGCATGCCACTGGCATCTCTCATCCCTCATCTTCCCAGTTTTGTGCTGCAGAAGCTCCAATTTGGGCAGATGCTCTCAGGAGGGCTGGTCTCCTTCCCCCAGACTGGTACTTATTCCTATGGCTGGTGCTCCACTCAGGCATGTGTTAGGCTGTTCTAGCATTGCTATAAAGAGATACCAGAGGTTGGTTAATTTATAGGAAAAGAGGTTTAATTGGCTTATAGTTATGCAGCTGTACAGGCAGCATGACACTGACATCTGCTTCTGGGGAGGCCTGAGGGAGCTTTTACTTATGGCATAAAGTGAAGTGGGAGTTTGCCCATCATGTAGTGGGAGCCAGAGAGGGGGGAAGTGCGCCACACTTTTAAACAAACAGATCTCATTAGAACTCACTCACTATGGTAAGGAGAGCAGCAAGCCATGAGGGATCCACTGCTATGACCCATCTGGCCCTACCACCAACCTTAAAGGTCACATTTTAATATGAAATTTACACAGGACACATATCCAAACTGTATCAAGGAATGACAGGCCAAGAATACTGGGCTCTGAAGTACCCACCCCATCTTGATTATAGGGTGGGAATTCTATAACAGGAAAAACAACCTGAGGTCAGGGACTACTCTCTTTGCCCAAAGCCCTGCTCATAGAGCAAGGATATCACTCTGTAAGATGCAGGCCACTGTCCCTACCCTCAGCTCCAATGTGTTATAACAGATATTCTGCCCATGGAGATGGGAAGGCTATAAGGCTGGAGAGCTCCAAAGATCTTCCTAAGTGGACTTACTTTATTTGGAATAAAGTGTAAGGAAGTCCATGCTTGGGGGTGTTGTCAACACCCCTATGGCTGGGAGTATTGATCTTGGTGGTGACCAATTGGTGGTGGTGCCCTTAGGCTGGTAGCTCTATGACACTCATCTTATCAACAAGCATAATTGTAGACCTATTGGAAGTTTAGGAGAGAGGACCAGGAAAAAAGACAGCAAAGGAGAGCCCTTCTGAGTCTGAGCAGCCTCAAAGACTGACAAAACTTTGCCCTGAAAATGGGTCCTACTTTATTAGGATAAGTCTTTGCAATGTCAAAAACAATAAAGGAATCAGATAGCAATTAGGGGAGACTAAAAGCTGGGTGGGATGCCAATATGGGTACACCAGCTCAAATACACAGACTGTTTGTATGCCCAAGGCTGTACCCTCTGAATAGTGATTGTAGAGGTTGCACACTGTGGGGGAAACTGACTTCAATGAAATAGTCCACTAGGTCATTAAACAAATAAAAACAATCAATAAAATAACAACATGTCTTAGAAAGAGGTTGATAGTGGTAGTTCAGGATACAGAGTTGCTATATTATTTTAAAAGTCCTGTTATCTACATAATTAAGTAAGATATACAAGGAAATGCGAAATTGTGTCTCGTGCACCATGGAATAAAAGCAGGCAATAGAAATTTGCCTGGAAAAGCGTCTAGATTTAGGAAAGACCTCAAAGCAGAGATTATAAATATGTTCAAAGAAATAAAATTTGCTTGTGTATTAATGATTATGTCTTATTAAATAGAAAATATTAATAAAAATATAAACATGACAGTAAATGAAATGGCAGTCATGAGATTGAAAAATGCAATAACTGAAATGAAAGATTTAATAAATAGTTCCAACAGTAAATTTGAGCTGATAAAAGAAAGAATCAGCAATTTGAGGCCAGATCAATAGAGATTCTGGATTATACAGTCTGAAGAACAGAGAGAAAAATAGAATGATAAAAAGTGGACAGAACCTGAGAGAAATGTGGGACACTGTTAAACACAACAAATATGCAGAATGGGAGTCCCCAAAAGAAAATAGGAGAAAAGAGCAGAAAAAAATATTTAAAGAAATAATGTCTGAAAACATTCCAAATCTAAAGAAAAATATAAATCTACATGCCCAAGAAGCTTAAAGGACTCTAAGTAAGATAAATGCTAAGACATCAGTAGCTACAATATAGATATAGAAAGCTAAAGTCAAAAATAAAATTATGAAAGCAAAAAAAAAAAGAGCCTCATTATGTATGATATATCTTAGTTTATTCCGTGTTTTATAACAGAGTACCAGAGACTGGATAATTTATGAGGAATAGAAGTTTATTTGACTGATGATTCCAGAGGCTGGGAAATCCAAGATCAAGCCATGACATCTTGTGAGGCCCTTCTTGCAGTGTCATAACATGGTAGAAGGCATCACATGGCAAGAGAGCAAAAGAATTCATGAGACAGAAAAAGGGTACCAAACTCCTGTAATAACTAAAACACTTTTATGATAATCCATTAATCCATTCATGAGAACAGAGACCTTATGATCGAATCACATCTTCAGTGTCTCACCTCTTAATTCCATACAGTGGCAATTAAATTTCAGCATCAGTTTTGGAGGGAACCTTCAAACCATAGCATGAGGGAACTTGAATAAGATTAACAGGTAACTTTTCATAAGAAGCAAGGAAGATCAGAAGGCATTGGGATGACAGAGTCAAGGTGGTTAAGGGAAGCAACTGCCAACTATTGACTCTATATCCATCAAAGTTATTTTTCAAAGATTAAGGTGAAATAATGACATTCAAAATAAACAAAAACTGAGTTTGTTGCTATCAGACCCATTTAAGAAAAAATACTAAAGTAGCTTCTTCAGGCTGAAAGCAAATGACACCACATTTACATTCAAATGCACAGAAAGAAGCAAAGAGGGCTGTTAAAGGTAATTACGTGGTGATTGTAAAAGATGGTACAATGGAATATTTAATTTCTTAGCTGACTTAACCTTTCTTTTCTTAACTGGCTTAGCAAGCAATTACATAAATAATATGTATATAATTGTATTTTTACACCTATAATGTGTAGACATGTAATACAGTTGAAAATAATAACATGGAACTGGTGAGAGGAAACTAAGCTATTTTAGAATAAGAAAATGACATCAGATAAAACCATAAATATGCAAGAAGAAATGAGGAGAACCAGAAATGGCAAATAATAAAGCGAATATTACGAACTGTGTATATATGTACTTGACCTCTTTCAGCCTCATTGAAAGACATGAAATTATACAAGGTAACAATTATAACAATACGTAGTTGGGCTTGTAACATATATATCTGTGATATGTATGACAATAATAGAACAAAAGAGGGAGAGGAGGAATAGAGCTGCATAAGAGTTAAGTCTGTATAACTCACTGAAATCAAGTTAGTATGAAGGTAAGATTTTTTTTAAAGTCTTAGAGCAACCACTAAGAAAATAAAGTGTTTCTGCACAGCAGAAGAAACTATCAACAGAGTAAGCAGACAGTCCACAGAAGGGGAGACAAGTTTTGCAAATTATGTATCTGACAAAGTTCTCATATCCAACATCTATAAGGAACTTAAACAAATTTACAAGAAAAAAACCCCACAAAAATGTGGGCAAAGGACATGAACAGATGCTTTTCAAAAGAAGACAAACATGTGGCCAAGAAGCATATGAAAAAAGCTCAACATCACTGATGATTAGAGAAATGCAAATCAAAACCACAATAAGATACCATCTCACACCAGTCACGATGGCTATTATGATAAATAACAGATGCTGGCGAGGTTGTGGAGGAAAAGGACGGCATATACACTGTTGGTGGGTGTGAATTAGGTCAATCATGGGGGAAGACAGTGTGGTGATTCCTCAAAGACCTAAAGACAGAAATACCATTTGATCCAACAATCCCATTACTGAATATATACCCAAAGGAATACAAATCATTCTGTTACAAAAACACATGTATGCGTATGTTCATTGCAGCACTATTTGCAGTAGCAAAGACATGGAATCAACCTAAATTTTCATCAAAGATAAACTGGATAAAGAAAATATGGTACACCATGGAATAGTATGCAGTCATAAAAATAATGAGATCATGCTCTTTGCAGGGACATGCATGGAGATGGAGGCCATCATCCTTAGCAAACTAACACAGGAACAGAAAACCAAATACTGCATGTTCTCACTTACAAGTGGGAGCTATAAGTGATGAGAACACATGGACACATAGAGGGGAACAACACACACTGGGGCATATTAGAGGGTGGAGAGTGGGAGGAGGGAGAGGATCAGGAAAAATAACTAATAAATACTAGGCTTAATACCTGAGTGATGAAGTAATCTGTGCAAAAAACCTGTATGACACAAGTCTATCTATGTAACAAACCTTCACACGTACCCATTAACTTGAAAGTTAACAGAAAATTGCTAAAAATATATATAGTAAAAAATCATTAAATAGAATTTGAACACTTATACGTTGGTGGTAGTATTATAAAATGATACTGCTGCTTTGGAAAACACTTTGGCAATTTTTCCAAGTTGAAAACATGGAGTTGCCATGTGGCCCAGCAGTTTCACTCATACCTTATCTAGATATTTATCCAAGATAAATTGTATGTTCACACAAAAACCTGTATACACATTTGTAGAAGCATTATTCATAACAGCTCAAAAGTTTAAATAACTCAAATATCTATCCACTAACCAATGAATAAATAAAATGTGTTATGTTAATATTGTAGAATATTTGACAAAATAAATGAAATATGCATGTTACAACATGCATGAACGTTGGAAATATTATGCTAAGTGAAAGAAGCCAATCACAAAAGGACACATATTGTATGATTCCATTTATATGAAACATCTGCAATAGGCAATTCTACAGAGAAAGTAAATAGATTAGTGGCTTTCAGAGACTGAGAAGATTGGGGAGTAGGGAGTGACTGTTAATGGGTATGAATGTCTTTCTGGGGTAACAAAAATGTCCCAAAATTCTATTGTATTGATGGTTTTACAACTATGTGAACCCACTAAAACCACTGGATTATACACGAGTTAACTGTACAGTATGTAAATTGTATCTTAATAACGTTAAAAATCATCACAAACTGTGCTTCATACTTTTTATAAAGGAATTTGTATAAATTACCACCATTCAATCCCCAAACCTGGTCTCTTTCTGTTTGCTGTGAAATAATGGGGTAGGTATGAAAATTACCTCAATTTTACCATCAAGGAGACTGAACCTTAGACAAGTCGACTGACTTGATGAAGTTTCCACAGATACTAATTAGGCAAAGCAACCTTGACAGGAATATAGGTCTTCAGGCTCCAGACACCTTGTCTTTCCTAATATGTCACATATTTCTCTCACAAAGGTCTGTAGAACACATTGATGCCTTTTGTTGCCTTGACTGAAGAAAATGAAGAAAATGAGTCTGAGTAACACCACTCAGAAATGAAACTATTAACACTGTGGTATAATTATCTCTTTTCTCCATATATCTTTGAATACACATTTATCTTTAAAATAATTCAAATCACACCCTATATATAATGACTTAGCTTGTTTTAAAGATTTGATATTGTTTTCTGAGTAATTCCCCATGGCATTGTTTTTCAGAAACATAATAAGTGCCTAATATTTACTCTTACGTATGCATCATAATTTATTTAATATTCTCACTGTTGGACACTTAAATCAATTCAAATTTTCTTACTCTAAGGAAAGTGCTGTGTATATAAACCTTCATCTGAATTTGACTATTTACTTAGAAGAGACTCCTAGAATATATGAACTTTTAAAGGACTCTTGATGTATATAGCAAAATTGTTATCCCAAAAGGCTGCATGAATTTTTCATATTACTAAAACATTGGTAGGGAAGTTATAAAGGGTAGTGGTGGAGAGCCAGAAAATCTCAGTTTAAAACCTGGGTCTACAACCTACTAAATGTATCATGCATTAGACAGAGTTCTCTGAAGAAACAGAACCAACAGGGTGTGTATATGTGTGTGTGTGTACATGTACATGTGCATGTGCATGCATATAGATACATGCAAAGAAAGGTGGGGAGAGGGGAAGAGAGAAGGTTGAGATTGAGATTTGAGGGAATTGGCTTATACAATAGAGCAGAGAGTAGAGGCTTGGTGAGTCCAAAATTTGATGAAGTAGGCTGGTAAGCTAGAAACCCCAGGAAGAATTACAGGCTTCTCCCTGGTAGAACTCCATCTTTTTCAGGAGTCTGTCTTTGTTCCATTCAAGCTTCCAATTTATTGCATGAAGCCCACCCATACTATGGCAGATAATGTGCTTTACTTAACGCTCCCTGATTTAAATGTTAATCTCATCCATAAACCCTCTTTACATCCAGAATAATGTTTGGCCGAATATTTGGGCACTGTGGTCCAGCAAAGCAGATACATAAAATTATCCATTGCAATGTGTGTTTGTCTCATGTATGCCCTATGCCTCAGTTTCCTAATCTGAAAATGGAGTAATGAGGTATCTGCCTTAATGAATCTGGAAAAAATAAATGAGGAAAATAAGTGAAACGTAACTGGCAAAGAGTAAACACACAATAAATATTAGCCACTATATTATTATATCACATCACTATCACTAACAATTATTATTTGGAAAATTTTGCTAAATTTAAAATGTTATCTTGTTGTTTATTAACCACTTAGAGTTTCTCCTGCAAATTAACTGTTTATGCCCTTTACTAATTTTTAGTTGATATGTTTCTATTTCATTTTTTGTCTAATATGAAATTTTGAAATGTTAACTATATTAAATATATATAATTTTTATCAACACTATTAATCACATGTAATTGGTATTATATATAAATCTTGTGTAAAACTATATAATTATAAATATATATTCTGGATCTTTTTGCTTGCAGGGCAGGGGCTAAGTGTTAAGCCACTTTTTGCCAGATGTCATGATTTGAATGTATATGTCATCTAAAATTCAAATGTTGGAAACTAAGGGCCCAGTGTGATAGTGTTAAGAGGTGAGCCATTTACGAGGTGATTAAGTTATGAGGGCTATGCTTTCATGGATAGGATTAATACCCATATAAAAGGGCTCCAGGGAGCTAGCTAAGCTCTTTTGTCTTCCACCCTGTGAGGACACAGCAAAGAGTTTCCATCCTGGAAGCTGCAAGTCTTCACCAGGAACCAAATCTTCTAGTACCTTGATCTTGAACTTCCCAGTCTCCAGAACTGTGAGAAACACTTAAATTGTCCAGTCTCAAGGATTTACATAAGCCAAATTCTCAACTGGTGAGTACAACCCAGGCCTTGATATGAGACCCAGAGCTAACAAATAGGAATAAAGACAGAGTGGTTACTGTTATGTGGTCTCCAACATGTCAGTGACAAAGGTTGCTGACCATCTGTGGGAAGCCATTGATCCTGGTCATACTTGATTTGGTTCTAGTAATTGGAGACTTTATAGCAATGTACTGCTTATCTCCAGAGCGTGAGTTGTCAAGGTTCAAGTATGCATGTCTAAGGAGTTCAAACTTTAGCCAAGAGAAGGGTATGCCAGTTTGTAATCCCAGCGCATAATAAAGATGGTCTCCAATGATATTTACAAAATATTATGAGGGTATAGAAGATCAAACACATCCTAAAATCAAAGATTCATGGTTAAGGACTTCACAGAGGGGGTAATGTGTGAACTGACTTATCGAAGGATTAGTAGAAGTTTACCTAATGGTCTAGGGTGAGCAGTCTAGGTAGTTTGAATGGCCATTGCAAGAGAAAGATCAGAGCAGATTTGGGGAATCTTGGTTCTGTGTGACCTAGAACACAGGAAAGAAGGTATGGACTACTGTGCCAACTACTTTAAATGACAGGAATTTTCTGGGATGTTGTGATAAGGAAGAAGCTACTGTCACTTGGTGCTCAACTGGAGAACATGCCTGATTGAATGGTGAAGTCTGTCATCAGTGTAGGGGTGAAGAGGGTGGTACTGGTTCTAAGTTTTTGTCATTGCTTTGGTTTGACAGATAAGCATAAAACAGATTGTCAAGGAGATTTCTTGCCTTATGAAGTTTTCACATGATCTGGGAGGTGCAAAAGAGTCTGAAATATTTTCATTCAAATGAAACATGATCAGCTACCCTTTGTAAAGTAACTCTAGAAGTGGTATGGAAAATCTTTATTTTTCTCATCTGTGCCTCCTATTCCACCCCTGCTTCCCTCACACCCTTCACACACATATTGCTTCTCATTTGTTAGAGAAGTAACATGTACCAAGGCAATAAGGATTAACCATGCCCTTCATAGCTCATGGTAAAATCACCTCCTGAGCCACACTACCTTGGACTCATTAGAGATCAGGCTGATATTCAGCTGCTGTGTGTTAGTTGCGCTTGCTTAGCCTCGCAGGTTGTTTAAATATTAATGTACTTCCACACTAGTTGGTAATTATCCAGCCTCTCAGGCAGCTCTGAGTGACCCTCACTACCCTGGGCGCTCCAGGTTTTCCCTCCTGGACCTTTTCCAGGTCAAGCCAGTAGTGGCATAAAGAAAGCCTGGAACAGCACAAGGCCTCCAGAATGCTGCTCCTGGGTTGTGTTTTTAAAATTTGTTTGAGGTCTGAGTCTTTTCTGATTCATTAGTACCCTTACACTGGTGGTAAAATGTACTAAATGTAACTTCTCTCTAAGGATAAATTCAAAGCACTGTGGCTGTTAGGCTTCAGAAAATTTATATGATTCTTAAACCAAACTGATCCAAATTAAGCAAAATAAAACCAAAAACACAAAAACCTTTGATTTGGCGAGCTTTGGGATAGAGTTTGAGGTTTTTACTTTTAATTCCAGCTTCTTAGAAAAGGAATTTAGTATCTATGGTCCCAAGGAGAGGATACTTTGGTGGAAATGGGACACTAGAGCAATGATTCTTAGCTCTGTAATGTTTATAAATATAATTTGGGAGGAGTTTGTTAAAGGCATGGATTCCACCATAGAAATCTGTTAGTTTCAGATAATGTCTAAGAAGGTGGTGGTGGTATTATTATTATTTAATAAACAGGGGCCCCAGGTGATTCTGTGGCAGGTGGTCCATGGAACACATTTTGAGATACTCCACTAGAGAGTGCAAAGAGTCTGCCTCAGTAATGCTAAACAGAGGTCACAGTTGTGACCATTCCACAAACATGTAGAATACACAGATGTATTCTGCTTACAGAGCAAAAATAGGATTGTGCAGGTTAGGAAGCATGTTCACTTCAACAAGGATTTGGTTTTCTATTCTGTTTAATTTTAAAATAATATACATTATATATAGTCATAAGACATTTGATTAAAAATCAAATAATATTGTGAAGCCCTAATGGATGGAACTGCTCCCTATACCAACAATCTTCCCTTCCTTCCAGTTTCTGTCAGATGCACTGTAAATTTCATGTTGCTAAGACTGATAACATTTATATTCTGTTACCTTAATTAAATCTTCTGCAGGTTTTCTAGAGACTGGTTTCAAATAAACAGCACTTGAATTATCATGCCTAGCAAAATATTGTTTTTGCAGAGCCCGGGAGAGTGTTATGATATTTTCATCTCTACAGTCCCAGAGAAAACCCACGTGCCACTCAATGTAGAACATCCAGATGGGGCCTTCTTTCTCAGGAGGATCAGTTGCCCTCAAGCTGTAAATCACGGTGCAAACACCTATAAAAGGAGGTTGGCAAATTAAAACTGTATGCTACAGTGATGATTCTGAACAAGACCCAGCTGTATCTTATAACCTTCACGTTTTACTATATTCAAATGGCCAAGTTCACTCTGACCTCCCAAGAAATACAAAGAGTTTTTATTCTTTGCATTTACACTAGGGCTATATTGAGAATTCACATTAGTCTGTTCTCATGCTGCTAATAAAGACATACCCAAGACTGGGTAATTTACAAAGGAAAGAGGTTTAATGAACTCACAGTTCCACATGACTGGGGAGGCCTCACAATCACGGTAGAAGGTGAATGAGGAGCAAAGTCATGTCTCACATGGCGGCAGGCAAGAGAGCATGTGCAGGGGATCTCTGTTTTATAAAACCATCAGATCTTGTGAGACTAATTCACTATCATGAGAACAACATGGGAAAAACTACCCCCATGTTTCAATTACCTTCCACAGGGTCCCTCCCATGACATGTGGGGATTATGGGAGCTACAATTCAAGATGAGATTTGGGTAAGGACACAGTCAAACCATATCAGAACTTATGTAGTGATTTATTGAGCCTTAAATGTATTTATATTTTTAAACATATATAACTATATATGTATAATGTATATGTCCTATATGTGTAACCATATGTAGTCAACATATGTATATATAGCCTGCCTGTATGTGTAATTACATATAGTCTCTCTGTGTAACTGTGTGAATTCTATATATAACTCTACTGAACTTTTATATTATACCTTAGTGAGCTGAAATTCTTTTCATGGTGACCCGTGGTGCACTGGATGATAATGAAAGTAAATTGTCATTTTTTCTTTCATTTTTAAGAAGACACAATCATTTATCTAAATTTACTTGAGACCCATTTCAAGGATTAATATATTTAGTTTCATAAATCGGTTTGTGCTTGGGAGGAACTTATTGCCTTCATTTTTCCCCTTTGTTGTTCTCAACTTTGGCTGTTCTTCAAGACCCAGCGTAAATCCCACCTCTTCTGGGAACTCTGCCAGATTGCTCCTCTCCCTAGTAAATGCCAGTCTTATGCCAGCAAAACACATTCTATTGTATGTTATGTCAGCACCTGGGGATGGCAATAGTGTGCCCATTTAAGCATGAAGAGACCAAGGCTTAGGGAGCCTAAAAGAATCGCTCAGGTTTACACAGCCAGCAACGGGCTAAGAATAAAACTCAGGTTTACTAAATTTCATGCATGCTGCTCCTTGTATGGTGATACTGTGGCGTCCCTTTTCTTTGTTTTTTGTTTTCTGTATGATTCACTTAGCACTCAACATATTTTGTACTCTTTTTTCATATGTGTATGTTATTTATTTAAGACATTATTACCACATCCTTGGTGCATTAGTCCATTCTCACACTGCTATAAAGAAATGCCTGAGACTGGGCAATTTATAAAGAAAAGAGGTTTAATTGGACTGTAATTGCCTGGGCTGTCCAGGAAGCAGGGCAGCATCTGCTTCTAGGGAGGCCTCGGGAAGTATTCAATCATGGTGGAAGGGGAAGGGGAAGTCAGGCATCTTACACGGCAGGAGCAGGAGCCGAGAGAGAGAGGGTAGGCGCTATACACTTTTAAGCAACAAGATCTCGTGATAATTCACTATCATGAGAACAACACTGAGAGACTGGTGCTAAGTCATGCATAAAGGATCTGCCCCATGATCCTATCACCTCCCACTAGGTCTCCCCTCTAACATTGGAGACTACAATTCAATATATGATTTGGGTGGGGTCAGGTCCAAACCATATCGCTTGGCTTCTCAGCATTTCTATCTCTACAGCATCTGGTACATAGTAGGTTGCTTAAGACATCCTGGCAGGTTCACAGAAACCTTGGTGGTTACACAGCAGGAGGCTTCCAGTCTCAACCCCTCCCTGCACTTCAGACTCTTTTTGTTGTTGTTCTGAGACAGGGTCTCGTTCCATCACCCAGACTGGAGTGCAATGGCACAATCTCAGCTCACGGCACCTTTGACCTCCCAGGCTCAAGGGATTCTTTTGCCTCAGCCTCCCAAGTAGCTGGGATTGCAGGTGCATGGCATGGCACCTGGGTAATTTTTTTTTTTTTTTTTTTTTTTGGAGGGATGGGGTTTTATTATGTTGCCTAGGCTGGTCTTAAACTCCTAAGTTCAGGTGATTCACTGCCTAGGCCTCCTAAAGTGCTGGGATTGCAGGTATGAGCCACAGTGCCTGGCCCAGATTCATTTGTTTGACTATCAGTTTCTGAGTTCTGCATAGACATCTCTGAATTAATGCATCCAAAACTACATGCTTTTATCTCTCAGTCTCCATCACCTTCTGTCCCTCCCCAGGGCACAGTTAAGCCAAGCCTTTGTTCCCTCTAACCCCCACCCCCCAACCATACCTGAACAGCTACAGTCATTTCCAGGTCATTTCACCTGATGCTTCCCTGCCCTTCCCCAGCCTCTCCTCCACAAATTAGATAGAGAAATAGTTTTAAAAGTACAAATCCCATTTTGCCATTCCCTGCTTTAACATCTTCTGGTAGCTCCCTATGACTCTAAGAATAATATCTCTATGTTTTTCTGGGTCTGCAGCATTCCATGGGCTTCCTTTCCTGTGAAACCCTCTACCTTACATGCACCTCTGTTTCACTATGCTCCAAGCAATTGTTCTGCTCTCTGTGCAGAACAATTTCTACTTCAAAATCTTTCCACAAGGTATACATTCTTCTCAATCATTACTTTTTAAAATTCCCCCCATGATAGCCTGCTTCTCTTCCTTTGTTTCTCAGTTAACATCTTACTTCCTTAAAGAGGCCCTTCCTAACCACCCTCTTAAAAATGATCACCCCTTCTTCCAGTTTCTTACACATCTTGTTGCCTTGTTTGTTTTATGTCCACATACTTTGTAAGTTTTTGTACCCTCCCCCAACATTAGAATGTAAACTCCATGAAGGCAGCAACCTCGTTTGACTTGTTCAGTGCTGCTGTGATATAGTTTGGATGTTGCACCCTCTATATCTCATGTTGAACTATAATCCCTTATGTTGGAGGTGGGGCCTGGTGGGAGGTGATTGGTTCATGGGGGTGGATTTCTTATGAATGGTTTAGCACCAAACTCTTGGCGCTGTCCTCATGATAGTTTGTTCAAGATCTAGTTGTTTAAAAATATGTGGTGTCTTCCCTCTCTCTCTTTTCCTCCTGCTGTCACCATGCGAGATGTCTGCTCCCCCTTCACCTTCTGCCATGATTGTAAGCTCCCTATGGCCTCCTCAGAATCCAAAGAAATGCTGGTGTCATACTTCCTGTAAAGCCTGTAGAACCATGAGCTAATTAAACCTCTTTTCTTTATAAATTGCCCAGCCTCAGGTATTTATTTATAGCAAGGCAAGAAAGGCCTAGTACAGCTTCCCCTCCAGATCAGCAGGCTGCCAGTGTCATCATAGCTTTCTTGAATTGGTGGATGGGTGAAGAAAGAGAGGAGGAAAGGAGGGAGGAATTGGTGAAAGAATTTTTGAGAGAGATCCCAGTAACTAGCTTCATGTGGGAGAAATGTTCAGACAGAGAAGGAGAAAATTCCACAATCTTGTTCCTACTGTAAGGGTATCATGTCCCCTGGTAGTGGCCGTAAGTATAGCACTTTAAGGCAGCTGGGTTTTCTGCAAAAGATCCTGGGATGAAATTGGCCAATTATATAGTAATATTAATTCCATGTGCAGTTGCTGCTTTCTAAGCCACTTGTGAGCTTGTTTTCCTCCCCAAGACTCTGAGAAATATCCCTAAACACAAGCTCTCTCTTTCAAGATTGTGTTGGCATTCACCCACTAGGTAGGTTTTTCAATGCCAGCAAATGCTCCACAGCCGCCTCCACAGCACACCTCCTGACCACTGAAATTGCCAGAACTCATGGACAATTTTAGAATGGAAATGTAACCCGGGATAGGTAATAGCCACTTACCCCATTAAAAGTCCCCATCTGTGGTCACAGTGGATCACTGTTGTGGAATAAAGTACAAAGCATGTACCTTTTGAGTGAGGAGGGAGGACAGAGTTCCAAGGCACAATGAGACCAGGTCAGGCTAGGGAGCAGAGAAGGCCACAGATGGTTCTTGCCATTTGGGGAAAGGAAGGTTGGGGAGGAGTAATTATTTACAAGACAGGCACTAAAGGAAATGCCTTGCTGTTTCTCAACAGAAGCATGGAGACAGGCTTGCCTACATGCAAGCAGGTGGTGGTTTTGCAGGGTCACTATCTGGATCATGTGTCTGCAATGGCATCTGAGACTTATCTTTACTTGATCATACAACAACATTAACACCAAGTGAGGCTGGAATTCGATGAACATATTCCCTGGTTCTGTTTCTTAAATTGTGTCAAAGCACACAAAGAATGCTCAGGAAAGACAATGGTACCTTGAGAATGGCCAGGAATGAGGGATTGAACATAGAAAAACTTTAGCATTTACCCTTGTAGCTAAAGTCTCTCCCAACTGTGAGTGCCTCTCTACTGATCTCCCAGCACTGCATTTATGGACAGAAGTGCTGGGTTTTCTCCGGAGAATAATCAGAATTTAATAATATTGCTCATCTATTTATAATTCGCTTTCCACTTGATATTGGAAAACCTTTCCTCCTGTTGCCATTTTTTTCAGGATTATAATGATCATTTTTTTTTTAACCCAGTGACTAACCTCTTGCCCACTCCTGGCTCTTTCTGGCTAATTTTTAGACTGTGTTTTTCTTTTTTCCCCTCAGGGCCTCAATTCTATCTTTTTCATTTCTCCATTCCTCTCATTTTCTATACTTCTGAGAAGCAGACATGTAAAGTATTTCTGGCAGTAGGGCTGGACTTCACCTGTAACAGGTCAACATGAACTGGATAATGTTAAATTTGGGAAAGTAATGGACATTAAAAAGAATAAATTGTTGCTGTCTTAATGAAATATTTGCAGCCTTGCTTGTGTCAGTGTTAATTTTCATAAGATTCTAATTATACCAGAAATTATGGTATCAGCTAATTGTATAAGTGTTTCTGCATTTTCTCAACTCTCTCTCTAGATGTCAAGCTGATTTTTTTCTTGTCCAACTACCAAATGCGATTTACTTAAAAAAAAAAGATCAGTATAGTGATTGATATTAATGGTACCTACAAAAATATATTGGTTTATTTTTTCAAGTCAATATGTGATCTGTTCTGATTTTTAAAAGGAAAATTGACCTTAAACAAAATCTTTTTCCATTGAATTCTAGTAAACTTTGTCATTTGGAGGGCTTGGTTATCAGAACAAGCAAGTATAACAGCACGACTTGGGTTTTCTTTTCCTCTGACCCTTCATCCTGCTGTGGTTCCCTGGTCTATCATGCTTACTCTGTGATACAGAAACAAAATAAACTGGAAGTGGCTCAATACCCAAGCACGCACAGAGGAGGCCCTGACACTTCCAGGAATCTCCTCCCCCTTCTCTTCACCTTTAGTTCCATTTCTTAGAGCTGTATGCTAGAGAGGTACAGTGTGAAGAGGTTCATAGTGGGCTATTGATATGCTTAGGCTTGTATCCCCACTGAAATCTCATCTTGAATAGTAATCCCCAGTTGTTTAGGGAGAGACCTGGTGGGGAGTGATTGGACGATGGGGGCAGTTTCCCTTATGCTGTTCTCATGATAGTGAATTATCACGATATCTGATGATTTTTATAAATGGTAGTTTTTCCTGCACTGATACATGCTTTCTCTCTCTTGCCTGCCACCATGTAAGCCATGCCTATTTCCCCTTTTGCCATGATTGTAAGTTTCCTGAGGGCTCCCCAGCCAAGCAGAACTGTGAGTCAATTAAACCTCTTTCCTTTATAAATTACCCAGTCTCAGGAAGCTCTTTATAGCAGTGTGAAAATGGACTAATACAGCTAGGGTCACTTCATGAATATTTTATTTATGTCTGTTGGAACTGAATACTGATGCTACAGTACGTATGTAAATCATAAATGGAATGATAGAATATAATTGAGAGGTAGGAAGGAATAATAAGAGCCATTTACTAGCAGTGCATTTTAAAAAGTCCTATCTGTGCGTGCATCACACCAGCTTAATTAGGGTGACAGCAGACTTGAAGCTCTTCTGGAAATAAGTGAGGTGAGACTTTGTCCTAAGTCTGGCCTTCTTGATATAGGGGAGGAGGAGAGAAGATTGGAGAAGTCAGAAAGAGTGTCTTTCAAATTGCACATTTCTTTATTGTTGGCATTTTCTGAATTACCTTTCTGTAATGAATAAGTTAAAAATTTTTTTTTTTCTCCTGGAGATGTGTGAATGTATTTCTTGTTTTCATGGGTTCTTGAACCCATGATAAACCTGCAAACCTGGGGAGACATACAAAGACATATGTGGATAGTAGGGTAGGGGAAAATAAGGACCTGTTTCTAATCCCATTCAATTTTCTGTCAGTCCATGATATGTGAATGTGTGTGTAACCCTAATATGTAAGTGGAGTTCTACGTTGCACAGTCTCCATGTGGTGTCACTTTCAAAGAAACCCTGGGCAAAAAGTAGTTAGGAATCATTTAGTCTTACTGGGCATATACCTAAAGGAGTATAAATCATTCTACTGTAAAGATACATGCACACATATATTTATTGCAGCACTATTTACAATAACAAAGACTTGGGAGCAACCCACATGCACATCAATTATAGACAGGATAAAGAAAATGTGGCACATATACACCATGGAATACTGTGCAGCCATAAAAAATGAGATCATGTCCTTTGCAGGGACATGGATGAAGCTAGAAGCCATCATTCTCAGCAAACTAACATAGGAACAGAAAACCAAACACCGAATATTCTCACTCGTAAGTGGGAGTTGAACAATGAGAACATATGGACACAGAGAGGGGAACAGCACACACTGGGGCCTGTCAGGGGGTGGAGGCCAAGGGGAGGGAGAGCATTAGGACAAACACCTAATGCATGAGGGGCTTAAAACATAGATGACAGGTTGATAGGTACAGCAAACCACCATGGCACAAGTATACCTATGTAACAAACCTACATGTTCTGCACATGTATGCCAGAACTTAAAGTTAAAAAAAAGAATCGTCTAGTCCTTGCTGATGTCTCTCCCAAAGCTTCTGAGTAGGAGGAAAATACATCTGTATACTCAATGAAACATGTTAAAGTGTTCTCTTCTTTATTGCAAAAGAAAAAAAATAAACAGTTTGAAAACCAAGCCCTCACCACTCTTTTCTACTGTCTACTCTTTCCTCCTTTCTCCATTTTTTCTAAGAAAATCTCAGCCCTTTCTGGTCCAATTTATATCTTCATCCTGTCTTCTCCAAGATCTATCTATCCTTAAACAGTTCTCTGAGTCTGCATCATGAAAACAAAATAAAACAGAAGAAAAACTGAAGTGGAAAATTGAGAGTTTGTTGTGAAAATAGCAAATATCTGCATTCACAGGTTTGTACATTTTGGTTCTCAACTCATTCAGAAACTCTGATATTATGATATAGTAAATAATATATTTTGGTCTTGACCCAGTTTCCTGACACACAGCTTCTAAAACCCTGGGAACGTCTGAACTGATAAATGTCTTTTTGTATGCTGATGAGATGATTGGCAGCTCAGGGTCCTGAAGAACCTCAGAATGAGGGCTGGTTGCCTGGGGAACCAATCCTGTTCTTAGAGCACTGGAATTTTCAGCCTTACCCTCTATTTTAGAAGAGGGAGTGGGGTTAAAGTTTGAATTGATCACCAATGGTCATTGATTTAATCAATCATGCCTATGTAATGGAGACTTTATAAAAATCCAAAAGGATTGAGTGGACAGTGCTTCTGGGTCATGGGACTTGTGCAGGGTAGAATACTAGTGTGTTAATTCATTTGCATCACTATAAAGGAATACCTGAGACTGGATAATTTATAAAGGAAAGAGGTTTCTTGTGGCTCATAGTTCTGCAGCCTATACAGGAAGCATGGCACTGGCGTCTGCTCTTGGTGAGGCCTCAGAAAGCTTTCAATCATGGTGATAAGTGAAGAGGAAGCTGCCCTATTACATGGCAAGAGAGGGGTCAAGAGAGAGGGAAGAGAGTGCCAGGTTCCTTTTAAACAGACAGCCCTCATGTGAACTAACAAAGCAAGAACTCACTTTCTCCAAGGGGATGGCACTAAGCAACTCGTGAGTAATCCACCCTTGATCCAACACCTTCCACTGGGCCTCAGTTCCAACACTGGGGATCATATTTCAGCGTGAGATTTGGAGGGAACTAACATCTAAACTATGTCACCCCGAGAGGTCATAGAAGCTCTGTATCCCTCTCCACATACCTTGCCTTATGTGTCTCTTCCATCTGGCTGTTCTTGAGTTATCTAGTTTTATAATAAGTGGGTAATAGTAAGTATTGTCCTGAATTCTGTGAGCTGCTTTAGCAAATGATCAAATTCAAGAAGGAGGTTGTGGGAACCTCTAGTGTCTAGCTGGTTGGTCAGAAGCACAGGTAAGAATCTAGAACGTGAGACTGGCATCAAAAGTGGAGGGCAGTCTTGTGAGACTGAGCCCTCAGCCTGTGGGGTCTATGCTAACTCCTGCTAGTGCCAGAATTGAGTTGAATGTAGGATGCCCAGTTGGTATCCATAAACAATTGTTGATATAGAACAACCCCTGCCTCTCACATCTGGTGATGGAAGTGCAGTATTGAGAGTGTATGTAATTGTAGAAAACATGCTTTTTTTTTTTCCTACTATAAACACCAATCATATTCTTATATCTGGCCCCTGACAGTTCAAATTTCTATTCCAAACTTGCCCAAGCCACTCAGCAGTCAGTGTAACTTTATTGTGATGAGTAAAGTTTGTCTTCTAAGCGGGGTTTTCAGATTTAGCAAGAATCAAACCAAATGAAATGAAAACAAGTACTAAAAACAAAAACCGGGATGCTTTTCCCCATGCAATATTTGGGACATAAACTAAAAATTTAGTTATTTATCTGAAATTTAAATGTAACCAGGCATCTTTTATTTTACCTAGCAACACTGTTTCTAAGGGAGTGGTAATATTGGAGAAACAGAGTTTTACAGGGTAGACTTAATTAATAACTTAGAAGCTGCAAATAAAGATATTTTTGAAATAGTACCCGAACCAGGAGAAAATCCAAAAGCTGGATCTGGTGAGAGGTTACCAGCTTTTGTTGTTGAGGCCCAATAGTAAACAGGCTTATCCTATTGATTCCTTCAGCTGCAATTTTCAGTACTACAATACATATGTTTTTTCCATGGTGAAGGTGATAAACATATTTTCTAAAATATTTAGAAATTTGGAAACCTTTTTTGGTTTCTAAACCTTTTTTGGTTTAGAAATATATGGAATGGGAAAAATTAAATTTGGAACACAAAAATATATAGGAAGAGAACAAAGAAATTGCTTTCTGCTTTTTACTGTCTTTATCTCCTGCTATTTTCTCTGCTTCTTTTACTTTTCTTCCTGTAACTCATCCTCTGTTACTTCAAAAATACCTTACTGTCTTCATAGGAATGCACAAGAAAGCAACCTCAAATCCACCTAAACCATCAGCATCGGCTTTTAAGTCATATGTTTTCCACGTGTTTCCTAATTTCACTTTTACCTGCATTTAATGGGCACAAGTACTGTTTGTCTTATATATCAGAGTTATCAGACTAAGGGCAAAGACCCAGTCTTTCCATAGTAACCACGGCATGAAGACCTTTAATACAGATGTTTAAGGCACTGCAGTCTTGCCTTCTACCCACAGAATTATGAGTTCACACTGTCCTTAATTGCCATGATTAGTTTGATATACAATGAGTCATAATTCTGGAAATGGAGTTGCTAGTGGGGAAAGACTTCTCCCTGCTATTTGGCCAACTGAATTTTTCTTTCCCTGATCCCCAGGATTTAGGGAGCCACTATGTAAATCCAGGAAGTAATAGGAATTCTCTAGCCTTAGCATATTTGTGCGGTGATTAACAACTGATCCTCGTCTCTTTGGGGAAATCATATAACTCCTCTTCTGTGATTTGAAGTAGACAACATTTTCCTGAGAAATCTGCACATTCAAAGTGAACAGAATGGTTGTGTTTAACAGAGAGCTTCGGTAGTTGAAGTTTAAACATCTTTCAGAACATGCCTACTGCATCTCTGAAGCACTTTCTAGACGATGGAAAGAAGTCTGATATGTAGTAGATTTAATCCTGTTATAGAGTAACAAGACCATGGCTCTAAATACACTTAGAGTTCTCTCTCTCTCTCTCTAATAAAATCTGATTTTCTTGCTGAAGACATATGATACCTTTTGATTTTATTCAGCATTTCTGTGGCCCCTGAGGAGCAGGGTGGTTCTGAATGATGCTGGTGAAGAGGAGGCCTTGGGTTTTATTTTTTCCTGATTCCATTTCTGTCATTCAATGGGCAAGTCATAACCTTGCCAAGAGGTTCCTAAATCCATGGGATATCCTAGTGCAGGTCTGGAGGTGGGGTGAGAGGGCAGGTAGGGGTGGCCTCTGGATGAGGAATATGACTTATTTAGTCTAAAGCCACTGTGACTTCACAACAGGGACTCCACCATGTCCTCCTTACAGTAGGTCTGAGCTAGTCTGGATACACCAGTCACAGGACACTGAGACTCATGGTGGCAGATATTAAGCCCTTCATTGTTAAATTTAAGCTTAGAGAAGTAGGTTTCCAAAGTGAGACTTTATAAGATCACATCTAGGTTAATAAAAGCTATTAATATAGATTGGACATAATATAATTTCAGAAACAACTTTATATTTGCAGGATAATTTCTTATTTATTTTTAAGTCACTCTATCTTTCCCCTGAGGTTTGCCTCACTTGCTTAAAGAATCACATTTGCTATCAAGAGAAATATAAAGTTGCATATATATTTAAGCCATGGTTTTGCTCTATTGTCCAAGCTGGAGTGCAGTTGCTATCTCAGCTCACTGTAGCTTCAACCTGCTGGATGCCAATGATCCTCCCACTTTAGTCTCCTGAGTAGTTAGGACTACAGGCATGTATTATGATGCCTAGCTAATTTTTTTTTTTTTTTTTGGTAAAGATGGAGTCTCACTATGTTACCCAGGTGGGTCTCAAACTCCTGGGCTCAGGCAATCCACCTGCCTTGGCCTCCTAAAATACTGAGATTACATGTGTGAGCCACCACTATAGTTCTGGTGGCTTTTAGTCAAATTGTAAATTAGATTAAAGTCATCTTGACTCACCTCAACTTCACCTTCTATATGGTCTTTGAACCTTTAGCTCTACCTAAGACTTTGATCTTATTTTAGACCATCTGACTCTATCTCCCAGTTAGGTCCTAAATTTTTCATATTTTTAGCTTTCCACATACAAATGCACCTAGCTTTTGTGGGAGTTCTCTAGGACCCAGCTAGATGCCAGAACAAATAAACTCTTTTGCACTAAGATGAAATTTATGATGAGGGAACATGTGTGTCCACCATAGACAAGACATTTACATTTAACAGATATTTAGAAATACAGGCTATAAAAACTTTATGTTATTGAAGAGGACACTGAAACTCATATAAGTGACTCACTCAGTAGTATGGATTTTTATTTTTGCCACAGGATTGGAATCTAGGTCTTTTATTATAACTCTAATGTAATTTTCCCTATATCAATATTTCTCAAACTTTATCTCCAGTGCCTCCTTTATAAGTTTTGCTGTGTATGTGCATACCTAGTAGATTCTAATTGATTTTTTCTTATACTCTCTCTAAGGATGGATTTGAAAATTTCAGGTTTGAAATATATACACACACATGCACACAAACACACACATACATTTGCATATTCTAATATACTAAATTGTTTGGTCTCTAAAATGATTTTAGGTAGTCTGTAGATAACCATTTTATATATATTTTGATATATTAGTGTATCACTGCTCAAATTTTAAAAATGTCTATGTATAGGCTATCTAAAATTTTGGAGACCACCAGTAGGGTGTGGCTTCATGTTGGAAACAAGTAAATTCTGAATCACAGCTGTGATCTGTTTTTTTAAATTTTTTTTTCCTTCAAAATTTTTATTATGAACAAAGCCTCCAAGAACACAGCTGTGATCTCTTTTAATGCCTTAACCTACTTCTTTGGTAATGTTAGCATTTTGGTTCACAGCCTTGGAGGAGAGAAGTCTTCTTGTTCAAATCACTTCCTAGGGGTAATGATTCACTCCTTGGACGTAGCCATTCTTGGATTTTGAATAAGATTTGAGACCAGGGCAATAACCATAGATATAAGGGTAATTTATGTGTCTTTCAAAGTAACGAAGTGGCGAGGTGAATACCCAAGGTTTGTTGTCTCACGCCAAGGGAATCAAGGACATAGACATACAAGAGTGGAGGTTTAATAGACTGAAGTAAGAGAAAGAGAATAACTCTCTCCTGCAGAGAAAGAGGGGCACCCGACTGGGTCTTCCAGTTCGTGGTGAAATGCATAGGTTTCATAGACAAGCTTGAGAAGGTGATATCTGATTTACATAGGGCTCAAGAGATTGGTTGGACCAGGTGTGACATTTGCATAGTGCCTGAAGAAGCTGACCATCCCGCCCTGATCTTTTATTATGCAGATAGGTTTTCTACCTGGCTGGCATCATGTTGTCTGTTCCTTACTATACATGTGGTTGACAAGGAAAGGGAAGATGGAGCCACCATGTTGAACATGCCTGGCTCCCAGGTAGCCTTTTCCTATTGGCACAGCTGCTGGCATTCACCTATTCACCTATGAAAGCTTCTAGCTTGCTTATTTATGTCTGCAGCTCAATTTTATAGGCTTCTCTTTGTTAGAAAACAAATGATTTGGGGACTGCTCTTCATTAAAAGGAAAACCTTACGGAGCCTTCCTTATCCTATCTGCCTAAATAATTTTTAACTCCTATATCATATCCCCCCTCAAGAGTGGTAAATCTATCTGCTATTAGGGGGTTTTGGACAATGACTCTTTCTGGCTACTTTCTGCTGAAAAGGGGTATTGTGTTGGGGACAGCAGCTAGGGCTCCTCCTGAGGTTGATCTGCAGAAGAAGGGTATGTCCATGTGTGGTTCTATCTGCAGCACTATTTGAAGTTTGACTGCTTCTAGGCGAAAAAAGTTTTACAACAAGGTTTAGAATGTAGGGTTTGAATTTGAGTATTAAGATTACCGTTATTATTAGTAGGGGTACTATAGACCATAATCATGACAGTAAAATTTGTGTGATACCTGTTGGTACGAACTTGCTTTCAATATTCTTCTCCATTAAAAGTTTTTCTAAGAAAATAAAATCATTTGATTCTCCTATAATGCTAGATAACTGATGATGTAGAATAGTAAAGAAGAAATAGTACTTCTACATTTTTTAAATTGTACTTTAGGTTCTGGGGTACATGTGCAGATCATGCAGGATTGTTGAATAGGTACACACATGGCAATGTGGTTTGCTGCCTCCATTCCCCCATCACCTACATCTGGCATTTTTCCCCATGTTATCCCTCCCCGATCTCCCCCTCCCTGCTGTCCCTCCCTTGGCCCCTGCAACAGACCCCAGTGTGTCATGCTTCCCTCCCTGTGTCCATGTGTTCTCATTGTTCAACACCTGCCTATGAGTGAACTGTCTACAAGCAGAGATAATTGCGAGTAGATGGAGACAATTCCACTTTAACTGCAGGTAAATTAGACACATTTTATAATTTATTTTTCCTTTAAAATACAGTGGCCATTCCAAGGAGGGAAAGCTGTTACCTTGTAGCTGGGTGTGGAGGAGTTAGGGATGAGTTGCTAGAAGAGTTAGCATTAGAACTGGGCTTCAGGGCAAAGGATGTGAACAAGCTGAGTGTGGCAAAAGGATGTGAGAGGACAGTGGGAGGTGTAGGGTTCCCTGTGTGAATTCAGCAGCTGCGACTTGTCTTGTGGGGGTGCTGTGGTGAGAAAACTCTACTTTCAGTGCCCATAGGGCCACTCAGGGTCTTTCCTCAGCTTTGGTAGAGAGCTCAGTATTATGTTGTGATTTTGGAACTCTTGAATTGATTTATTTAGTTTAACTCAGTATGTTAGAGTTAAGCCAAGTCAGTGAGTGAGAATTAGGCCTCTGGAGCTTCATGCTGCTGTGCCCTGGATTCTCATTCTTCCTTCTCCTGGAGGTGCTGAACCTACATAACCTGCCTGAGAACTTTGCAAGATCATTCCCCAAAGAAAAAAAAGATCAGACTCTGAATCTAGAGTTTCTTTAAAAATTTTTTTTATCACTGTTTTGCAGACTCTCCATATAGCCTTTTCATTTGTTTGATATAACATATAGTTAATAGTGTCTACTATGAACTAGACATTCTCATAAGCATTTTACCAATAAAAGCCCTCATAGTAACAGAGAAGGAACTGTTATTACTCCTATGGCAGCTGGTATCAGTGTTCTGCCCAGATCTCTTTAGCCTTTTTATGTATGCCAATTCCAATGAACTTTCAGCCCCAATAACCCCCAATAACTCTTCATCTCAGACATAGACCTTCCTGCTTTGTCTTTGTTTATAAAGAGTCTTTTGGAAATTTATGTCTCCTTCCTGTGGCACTGAACCCATGGCTGAGAGGCATGGGAGTATAAATACTCAAGTTTCCTTCCCCCTGAGGAAGATGGCTTGGAGCTAAGACCTGCACTATCTCCAGAGATCCCCCGTGAGATCGATCCAAGGTTTCCTTCTGTGGGACTCCTCTTGAAATCACATTCCCTTCTCATCCTGCTCCATTTCTCCACCCTCTTTGCATTTTTTCCTGGGAGCACTTTCTAATAAATCAAAGTTTTCATGTGGATCATTGTTTCAGAGTTTGCATCTGGGGATTTTTACCTACATTGATCCCAATTTTGCAGTAAAGAAAACTGAAGCCCAGAGAAGTTAAGTAATTTGCCCAAGGCCACTCAGCTGGTACTTGACAGACTGGGGATTCTAATTCCAGCATTTTTTCTTTGTTTACCCTTGAAGATTAGGCAGAAATGATTGGAAAGCCAGCTAGGGGATAGGAAGGGGACTTGGTTAAGGTAGATGGTGGGAGGAAATGTGTTTCCTAGTAGTTCTGAGGCTGGGGATTAAATGGATTGGGAAGAATTCTCTAGAATCAAATTGAAAGCTATCACTATAAAATGGGAGATTTTGAGAGTCCACTGGTGGTTGTTAGGGACTGCAGGGAGGGAGAAGTGGACGTTGCTGTTCAATGGGTGTCAAGTTCCAGTTATGCAAGATGATCGAGTGATGGAGATCGGTTGCACAACATTCTGCCTACATCTAACAGTACTGTGTTGTGCTCTTGAACTTTTGTGAAGAAGGTCGATCTCTCTGGTGAATATTCTCACCACAATTTAAACAAATAAAGAAAATACAAGAGAAACATAGCATTGTGGTTAAGAGCCCAGGATTTGGGGTGAGACAGACCTGGTATAAATTCTGTCTCAGCCACTATCTAGGTTTTGACTTGGTTCAAATCACAACCTCTCCCTGGGCTGCTAGTTTTTCTTCTACAAAGTGGGGATAACAATTTCTGCCTCATAGGGTTGCATGAAATATTTTACATTATGCCTTGTACATAGCCCTAAATAGATAATAGGTATTATTAATCCCACATCCTTGCAAAATTTAGTGTACTTATATTAAGGACAGCAAGGCAGAAGCGTAAAACTTGACACAGGGTTGGGAGCAGAACAGATTTTTTATAACACTAAGTTAATACTCCCTAACACAATAACTATAAGTGTTCCTCTACATTCATCCTAACATGGCGTTTGTGAGCTAACCTTGGAATACAATTATTATGCATAGTTATCTTCTTAATTGGAAGAGATATCTAAAGAACTAAATAATAGACCCATAAATGAGTGCCTTACATCTGGCCAAGGGTTACGTAGGCCATGATGGAAGTTGGAGAAGTCCTGTTTACACTAGAAAATCAAGATTTGTAAATACTTATCAAGCCACTTAATTATCCTAGTTGCCAACTTTATTGGATATGAAAGAAGAGATTCTTGTAAAAACAAGTGCTGAAAAATATGATAATGCACATTTCCCAGTCCAGTTCTTTATCTGAGGCAACCTGAAATTCCCATTTTATTCTTACTTGCCTTAATCATGCAATGAGAGAGTATATTTCTAAAACTCTGGGCATGATGCCTGTAGAATGCAGTTCTATGGGTGTTAATTTGCTTCCTTTACTCCTACTCTGTACACCCAGGATTCCTAGAGTGAGTGTGCCCTGAACTCCAGGAAACCTGGTGGTTTCAGCTGACATTTATTCTAAGGTCTGTTGGGTGGAGTCCAAAAAGTCTTCAAAAGATATCTTATATTGGATCTTGCCTTAAGAGCCTAGTACAGAAATGCTTTAAAAAGGACAGAATGGTAATCCTCTAGAAATGCCAAAAAAGTGTTCGTAAATAAGATAGGTCATCATTATATCTATCTAAAACCCCTCTAAGCAGTTAACACCATCCTACAGTAATTGGAAAGGGACCACAAGATTACTGTTTCTGTGGTTAAGTAGAATTATATCCTTTGACTCTTTCAGCCTCTGAAAACGCTAAACAAATCAAAATCTTATGGAAATGACACATAATTAAAATGACCTCTCAGTTTAATTAATCATATCCATGGAATGGTATTTCTACGGAGCAGTAAATCAAAAGATTCCAAACACTAATTTGTCTTTTGTAAATTTAGAGTTTGACTTAACAGAACGGTAATAATTCCTTTTATTTATTTGTGCATCAATGTATGTAGCAAGGAAAGAAATTAAACAATGAACATCCCATATTTCATTTAAAGTAATAGGGATAATTCTGAGTTAATCTGTTCAGGAAACAACATATACATTGTTTTATTTGACAGGCAAAGAGCCAGCCTTAGAAATGGTTACATTTTTCATGCAAATACTATTTCATTGTCTGTATCTGCCCAGTCTCTTCTATCTATACTTTTCTGGGACTTCACAAAGAAGATAGTATGGAACAGAGTGCAAATTTAATCAAGATGAGATAAAAAGTATCTGAAATAAGGTGAACATTTAATTAAGACAATTATCAATTAAATAAAGTCTATTCCCAGGAGTCAGCAAACTGTAGCTCCATAGGCCAAATCTGGCCCTTTTTATAAATAAAGTTGTATTGAGACACAGCAACATCTATTTGTTTACATGTCTATGGCTGTCTTTATGCTACAATGGCAGAGTTGAATAGGTATGACAGAGAACATATGGCCTTTAAGCCAAAGACGTTTATGTCATCTTTCAAAGAAAACATCTGCTAGCCCCTGACCTGTACCATATGTATTAGCCTTTGTTGATGATCTCTAAAGAGTCCTTGGGTGAGTTTAAATGGAAGGATGATATATGCCAATCTCTAAGTTTATATTGGAGCTGTTACTGCCACTGAAAAAGGGGAAGGGAGAAAGGAGCTAATCAAAGTGTTTGTACTGTTAGGAATTTGTCACCAGCAGCCTAAACAACTGCTTTGCACCTCATTGCCATCTTGTTGGTAGTAGAGAAGCATCTTAGGGGATCCCATGGAAAATTTTAATAAGGGTTCCTGGCCTTCTTTGGTCTTGAATTCTATGGGATAAATATTTGAAGACCACATTGCAACTTGGTTCCTCATGCAGCCAGTCCATTTCTCTTTGATTTGGTAACACCTATTTTCCTTCTGAATTTTTTGGGTTCTATTTTTATTAATTTTTCCTTTTCTGCTACAGAGAAAATAGGGATTGCAGCAGGGGGAAGAAGACAAGAGTTAAGTGAAAGATAGGTGTTTCAGAGGAAATGGAAGCTTGTTTGGCTGCTTGATCTGCAAGGTTATTTCCTAGGCTTGTAAAAGAAACGTTTTTTTGGTGTCCTGGGACATGTACAATGGCTACTTCTTCTGGCAACTGGAGATTAAGACATGGACGATTAGTTCTTTGTGGACCAGGTCTTGGCCTTTACTATTAATAAGACCCTGCTCAGTCCAAATTTTTCCAAATGTATGGGCTGCTCTGAAGGCATACGTAAAGTTGGGATAGTTTCTTCCTGGTTCTGTAAGCATTTTAAAGCTTGGTTGAATGCAAACAGTTCCCAAGTTTGGGCAGACCAATTATTGGGCAATCTTCCTGACTCTACTTCTTTAAGAGTTTCTCCATCAATCACTGTATACCCATATGTTTCCTTCCTTCAATTACCTGGGTGGAACCATCTATAAATATGTGCTACCCTGTTTTAAAAGGGGTTTCTACTAAATCTGGCCTGGCCTTTTTTGGTAGTCAAGTAAATCTAGACATAGGTGTTCTCTTTTCAGGTTTGGATCTCCTATTGAGTAACCTGCTGGATTAAGTGAATTAGCAGTAGTTAATGTTAAATAATCCTTTACAAATAGAATAGCCTCAGACTTTAAGATTCTGGAGTCAGACTTTAAGATTCTGGAGTCTGAAGCCACCTTCCTGCTTTTTTGTTTAAGATAGTTTGAACTTGGTGGGGTGTGCTTACTGCCAATTTTCCCCAAAAGGTCAACTTTCTGCTTTTTTCCACTAATAATGCAGTCGCCACAATGAACTGATGCACTGAGACCATGCACAGGTGATTGGGTCTAAAACTTTTGACAGGAAGGCCACAGGCTTCCGGTGGCCTCTGTGCTCTTGGGTAAGCACTCCCAAAGCTACCCCATTACTTACATTAACAAACAGTTGAAATGGCTTCTCTAGGGAAGGTAAGGCTAGAACAGGAGCAGTTATAAACATTTCAATCTGATGGATTTCATTGGAAGTCCACAGGAGACAGTAAGGTTTTCACTGGGTAAGTTTTTCTATAAAAGTTTGCTTTTTAGTGCATATGAGTCAATCCATAGGTGGCAATACTCAATCAACCCCAAGAATTTCTTGAGTTCTTGCTTAGTTTGAGGCAAAGATAAGAATACAATTCCTTTGATCCATTCAGGCTCTATTCTTTTTTTTACCTGCACTGATTAGGTGTCCTAAATATTTAACCTCAGGTTCTATATACTGAAGCTTCCCTTTTGAGATCTGTAACCTCTTGAACTGTAGATGGTTAAGAATATGTGTAGAGAAGGCACCCACTTTCTCTGTATCTTCACCAGTTATGAGAATATCATCCACATATTGGAGCAGGCATATTTGCTTTGGGACGATAACCTTTTCTAACACCTGTTCTAAAATTTGACCAAAAAGATTAGGGGAGTCTGTGAACCCTTGGGGTAAAACTGTCCATCTATACTGTTGTTTCCATCCTGAATGGGGATCTTCCCACTCAAAGGCAAATATGTCTTGGCTGTCATCAGCCAAGGGGCATGCCCAGAAGGCATCCTTTAAATATATTACTGTAAACCGTTGATGATTATATGAAATTTTGCTGAGAATGGTGTATGGGTTGGAGACAACAGAATGGGTGGTCTGGACTATTTCACTGATGGCTCTAAGGTCTTGTACCAGTTGGTACGATCTGTCTGATTTCTTGACTGGCAATGTTGGAGTATTATAAGGAGACATACAGGGTTTAAGGAGCCCATCTTTAATGAGACCCTCAATATCCTGTCTTCTAATGGAATAGGATATTGTTTTCTCCTTACTATTACCTCAGGGTCTTTAGCTTAATATGTATTGGAAGAACTTGAAGTCTTCTTCGGTTTTCTTACCTTGACCAGACGTCAGGATGAATGTACTTTTTATCTGCGGTGGTGAGTAGGTTTAATGAAGTAAGAAATTTCTTAGGGCCAACTTGTAGGCCTATGCCTAATTTCAGCATTAAGTCTCTTCCTAATAAATTAGTTCCTGTTTCAGGGATCAGCAAAAATTGGATATGAATTAATCGACCTTGGTATTTAACTTCTGTATTTTCTAAGATCTTTGCTTTAAATCCTTCTCCTTTTACCCAAAAACTAAAAGTTCTTCTGGAGAGCAGGCAATTTTAGATAGATGAAAACAAACTGAGGAGCGAGCCACTCCTGAATTTACTAAAAAAGTGATAAGCTCATGTTTAGGTCCCACCTTTAAACTTATCAAGGGCTCCTAGTGGGACTCAAAGTAAAAGAGACAGAGTCCCTGACTCCCCTATTCTTCCTCAAAAGTCATGAGTGGAAGGGCTTCTTTCTCCTTTTCTAATTTGGGACATTCTCTCTTAAAGGGGCCTCTTCTTCTGCATTTGTAGCACCTGTCCTGTCCTTCCTCTCTCTCAGTTCTGGGGTTCTTTGACTTTGTGCCCCCATATTTTAGAGGGTCTGGTAGATGAGGGCCTGGGTCCTCTAGATGGAGGCTTGGGTCTTTTTTTTTTTTTTTTTTGAAAGAAAGAAAGAGAGAGAAAAGAAGAAAGAAAGAGTGAAAGAAAGAAAGAAAGAAAAAAAGAATGTAAGAGAGAAAGAAAGAGGAAGAGAAAGAGGGAGAGGGAACGGGATTCTTGTTCTATTGCCCAGGCTAGAATGCAGTCTAAAAATGGGTATTAAAAACCTCTTTTATGCCAATAATTGTGCTTTGCCATGGAGACAGGAAGGAATAAGGGATGAAAATAACAAACAAGCAGCCAACCAATATTTTATTTAAACCAGTGAAATGCTATGCAATTGCTGAGGAGTGATTTACTTCCAATTATGTTGTCACTTTTAAAATAGGTGTAATGTGATACTGAGAAAAATGTATGTTTTGTGGATTTGGGGTGGAGAGTTCTGTAAATAATTGTTAAGTTACTTGTTCCAGATCTGAGTTCAAGTCCTGGATATCCTTGTTAATTTTCTATCTCGTTGATCTGTCTAATATTGACAGTATAATGTTAAAGTCTCCCACTATTATTGTGTGCGAGTCTAAGTCTCTTTGTAAGTCATTAA
>CAUYLG010014899.1:0-15827 GCA_963573385.1 Cacajao melanocephalus | reverse complement strand
TGTTGTCAAGATGTTAAGTAGGTCTTTGCAGTCTGGCTAGGCTTGAAATCCAGCATTAGCATCCTCTAACTTTGCTAGATGTATGGTATCTTCATCTCCCAGTTTTTTTGTTTTGTTTTGTTTTGTTTTTTTTTAGACGGTCTCCCTCTGTCACCTAGGCTAGAGTGCAGTGGTGTGGTCACAGCTCACTGCAGTCTACTTCCTGGGCTTAGGTGATCCTTTCACCTCAGCCTCTGGAGTACCGGGGACTACAAGTGTGCACCACCATGCCCCACTAATTTTTGTATCTATTTAGTAGAGATGGGGTTTTGCCATGTTACCCAGACAGGTCACGAATTCCTGACCTCTTGCGATCTGCCCACCTCGGCCTCCCAAAGTGCTAGGATTACAAATGTGAGGCACTGCTCCTGGCCCCATCTCAGTCTTAAAGCAGGCACACTGGTGAGCCTCAGGCAGTGGCACCCTGTGTACGTGCAGCCCAGCCCTCAGCTAGCCTCGCTGGAGACTCTCCCCTGCTCTGTGATTTGCTTTCCTCTGGTGCTGTGCCCTGCAGATTCCAGCCACTTTAGCTGCCCTGAACTCTGAGGTTTTTATTCTTCAGCTCAGCAGGCCCTGACCCCCGCTTGCACCCAGCTTGCTGAACCCCGGTTGGAAAATTGTATGTAGGCAGAGAGCCATGGTGGTCATGGGGCTCAGTGTGTGAGTTTCCCTTCTCCTGGGAGTCATGCTCCAGTACTGCTCCTAATCAGGGTCCTGTGAGCCCCTCCCTGCTGGTGTGGAGATGAGAAACTGTGGAAATAAAAAGCACAAGACACTGAGAAAGAGAAAAGAGAGTTTCCACCAAAGCGCGGAGTCCGGCAGTGGCCCCGAGTGCCTGGACACTCTCGACTTTTATTGAGTACAAAGCAGGGGGCAGGGAAGACGGGTGAGGTAATGGTGGTCAGTGATAGGATCAGGTAAATCACGTGTCTTGGAGATAGGGGGCCCAGGTCTTTCAAGTAGCTGACATGAGGAGAAAACCTAATGCATCAGCACTCTTCGCATATTTGTCAGAAATATCAAGGACATTAAGATATGTTACTATTATTAATTCCTATCTTCTAAGAAAAAGAGAAACCAGGTGCAGAAGTGGAGCGTGAAAGTGGACATGGAACGTGACCGCTGAAGCACAGCGTCACGTAGAGACAGTTGAGCCCCTGGATGTCTGCAGGCTTTCCTGACAGCTGCCAGGCCTACCACAAGAGCCTGGAGGAGTGGAGTTTTCTCCTAACTCCCCTGAGGAAGGAGACGTCTCAGCCATTTTGGACGTCTCCTTCCCTAGCTGGCTAAACAGCGGGCGCTTTCCCAGAGCTGGCACTGCGGCACAGCCGAGGTGCCCTCCAGCAGCCCTTATGTGTGCGCGACAGAGGGCTTAGAGCATCTTGTCTTAGGATCACTTTGTTCACTGTCACCTCAGTTCCATGCTTCATAACCCAATAATCATTAGTAAAATAAAGGTTATATTGTGTATCTGTCTTTATGATTGTAACTATAAGATTATATATGATTATATAAAGGAATAACTATGTGCTTATATTTCTAATTCTTTTCTAAATCAGTATTTAGATGGGAACAGGCTGAGGCTTCAGACCCTTGCCACAGCACTTGTGGGATTTCTCCCCCACAAATCCAACCCCTGAAAAAAGTTATCTCATATTTTGCCTGACTTTTTGATTCACCTGGGTACCAGTTAGTCTCATAGACAGATGAGAAAGTCACATTTGTTACTTACGTTTTTAGTATCAGATGGGTAATATGCGGACATTGTAACGAGGTTTGAGAGAGGCACATCTCACACATGAGTATGAAATCCCAAGCATCACACTTACAAACTACAAAAGGATCACATTTCCGATTTTTATTGATTGATTTATTTTTTAGTTAAAAGTTTAAGAGACAGGGTCTTGCTGTACAGTGGTACGATCACAGCTCACTGCAGCCTTGAACTCCTGAGCTCAAGTGGTCTTCCTGAGTACCTGAGACTACGGGTGGGAGACACCATGCTTGGCTAATTCTTTTTTTTGAGACAAGATCTCACTGTGTTTCCCAGGCTGGTTGAACTCCGGGCTCAAGCGGTCCTCCTGCTTTGGCTTCCCGAGGTGCCAGTATTACAGATGTCATGCACTGAGCCCAGCTAACATTTCTCTTTTTTAATGTGAGGTTAATAAAACCTTCCTCACAGAGATAAGGTTAAGAACAATAGAGAAAATGTTTCTGAGCCTTTGTAAGGTCTTTTGAATTAATAAACATTGAATACATACTAGTAGGATTGAATCAAATACCCTACTATCTGTAATGATGGATAGTATTTTAGTTTTTTTTTTAATAGACATTTTTAAGGACTTGTTGCCGTGAGCCGAGCTAGAAAAAAAAATCTTGAGATATTTAGAAATCTGGTTAAAGAACTTCCTCTTCTGCCCAAGCTGCTAAAACAAGCTGTTTACAAATATATATATATAAAGAGGTAAGAGGCAGAAGAGGATAAGCCTGCATTCTGCTTTTATTGGAAGAACTGATCTGAGACAACATAGTCCTGGCAGATTTGTTGGAGAGGCTGAAATCATGGGCAGTCTGTGAACCTGCTGGAACAAGCATGTGGGTCAGGGCTCCGAGTGTGGACATGCGGCTATCTGGATTAAATATCTGACCCTTTTGAGGTTCTGAGACTTTATTCTCCTTTTTAGTATTTGCAGTTAGCAGGTTACCTCAAGTGATCCTTTTACCTCAGCCTTCTGAGTAGCTAAGACCACAGCACAGGCATGTGCCACCATGCCCAGCTTTTGTTTTTAAAATTTCTTGTAGAGATGGGGTCTTGCTATGTTGCCCAGGCTGTTCTTGAACTATTGGGCTCAAGTGATCCTCCTGCCTTGGCCTCCCAAAGTGATGGGATTACAGGCCTGAGCTACAGTGCCCAGCCCTTCCTGTTTTTCTTTTAAAATCACTGTTAGGATCAATAATAGATTAGACTAGATTATAATGTAATTAATATACATCTAATTAGCACATAATTAATTCACATCTAATTAATACATTAGTTTGCTTAGGCTCTTCCTTTTCTAGATCGAACAACTGAGACCTAGAAGCTAAATAACTTCGTGGAGGTTTCATACTTAGATCATGGCAGAGCCAAGCCGGATCGGGTTCCAGGTTCAGCATTTTCCAAAGCATTGGTATTTCTAATTTTAATAGTAAAAGTTAGCATTTAGTTCTCCTGAATTGGATTGCAGAAATACAATCAATTTAAAATTGTTATTACTAAATAATACAAGTACAAAAAATTTGCTTTTGGCTGAAATGTTTTGTATTCCTTTGCAGTTACTATAATGTGTGAGTTTGAAATGAATATACGTACACATAACTGAATGGCGTTTTCCTTTATTTTGACACAATTAGAATGTCACGTCATCTCCTCAGTATTCTACATTCCTGGAACATATCATCCCTCGATTCCTTACGTTTCTTCAAGATGGAGAAGTTCAATTTCTTCAGGAGAAACCAGCGCAGGTAATGTCAAAAAATACCAATAAGAAGACGAGGATGCTGTGGCCTCGTGAGCAGTTATGAATTAACTGAGAAAACTTACAGTTCCACTTAAAAATGAAAGAGATTTTGTCACATAAGGATAACTTTGTTCAGGACTGCTGCCTCCTCAGTTACATGTCTTGGTTTGATTTTGTCTAGGCCATCTCTTTTACAGTTTAAATTGTTCACATTTGCCAACTAATAATGTATGTGTGAACGCTGTTTGTTATAGCCCAGTGCAAATGTATACAAAAGAAGGAATGACCCCTCCCATACCTATTGCCCAACTCCAATCTTGTTATCTTATTAATATCAATTCTTTTTTTTTTTTTTTTTATTTTTTAAATACAAGGTCTCACTCTGTCACCCAGGCTGGAGTGCAGTGGTGCCATCACAGCTCACTGCAGCCATGACATTCTGGGCTCAGGTGATCCTCCCACCTCAGTCTCCCCGGTAGTTGGGACTACTGGTATGCACCACAATGCCTGGCTAATTTTTTAAAAATTTTTTTGTAGAGAATGGGGGTCTTGCTGTGTTGCCCAGCCTGGTCTTGAACTCCTGAGCTCAATAGATCCTCCTTCCTCAGCCTCCCAAAATTCTAGTACTGCAGGTGTGAGCCACCATGCCTAGCCTAATGTCAATTATTACAGCTCATAGTTAGTTTTATTTTATCCACATTCCCCCGACACACTGTTCACACCTCCTTGCCTTGATCATTTAGAAATAGTCCCGTTTTTTTCTATAAGAGCATGTAGCTCTTAATAACTTTAAAAAGAATTCCCATAATATCTGCTTACTAGTAAATCATTTTTATATCATACTGGTGCAAGACCTTCCATATTTGACCTTTTTAAGTTTTCAACTCCACAGGCAGAATCACAGAAGTTTAGTACAGCTCATGATGTAAGTAGTCCTTGGGCCCAAGGTAGTTGGCAATAGCATTCTGGGAGCTAACCCGAGATCGTAAGGGGAGATTCAGTGTGTGTTTTTCTCTTTTATCTTAAATGGATTCCATGTTCATACACCAATGTCCTTCTGTTGGAGTTACTGATAAGCCATAGAAGAGGAGAAATTGGCTTAGTTGATTTGGTACACAGTTGTAGAAATACTGAGAATGATCACCTGCAGTACTTATTTTGGGTTACATTTCAGTAGTTTTTAGGACTGTTTCAAAAATTGGGTCTATTTTGTAGTATGGTGGTTTGTTCCTAGTGCTGGGTGTAAATAGCTGTGTGACACTTGCAGAATGTGAGAGAGTTAATTTGGAACCCTTGGAAGTATTTTTATCCTTACATTTATTTATTTTTTCTTGGCAGCAACTGCGGAAGCTAGTACTTGAAATAATTCATAGAATACCAACCAACGAACATCTTCGTCCTCACACAAAAAATGTTTTGTCTGTTATGTTTCGCTTTTTAGAGGTAACCTTTGAGAATTAATTCTTGTCGTATAGCCATATGCAAAACTTTCACTGATTTTTCGTATAGTAAAATTCAGCATTATACAGCTGTTTTATCTTTCGCCCAAATTCTGAGCCATTAAAAATCCTGAGGACATTAAAAATTTTTCTTAATGTCCCTTTTCCCCCATTTCCAACTGAGAAAGATTACTTAATTGAAAATCATTGTTTCAAGTTATTGAGGAATTGGCTAGATGTAGTAGATACCTTTGAAAAATCTGTAGACAGTGAGTTGGGTGCCGGCCCACAGACTCCCAAGTGTATGGTTGACTTGCGTTCTTTCTGTGTGTATCTCAAGTGCAGCTCATCACACCTAGTAGATGCTCATAAAGACTACCTCAGATTCTTGGGGTGAATCCATGTGGTACCTTCAAAATTGTTTTCTTGCTTCTCTTAGTCTGTTTTGTTTTTGTTTTGTTTTTTTGAGATGAAGTCTCACTCTGTCGCCCAGGCTGGAGTGCAGTGGTGCGATCTCAGCTCACTACAACCTCCACCTCCCGGGTTGAAGTGATTCTCCTGTCTCAGCCTCCCGAGTAGCTGGGATCACAGGTGTGCACCACCACACCCAGCTAGTTTTTGTATTTTTAGTACAGGTGAGGTTTCTCCATGTTGACCAGGCTGGTCTGGAATTCCTGACCTGTGGTGATCTACCTGCCTCAGCCTCCCAAAGTGCTGGGGTTACAGGTGTGAGCCACCGTGCCCAGCCCTCTTAGTCTTGATGCAGTTAGATTTCAGTTGTGTTTTCTGGGCGCGTTGGAAAGATGAACTTGGATTCAGTCCCGGCTGGAACACTTTGTGTGTCGTGTCTGCCACATTGTTTAACTCCTCTGAGATTTTGCACCCTCACAGGTCAAATGTAGGTGGTACCCCATCCTCACAGAGCATTTGTAAGGGTTCAGTCCGTGGCGCTTGCCCAGTAATTCTTTCCTGGTCTTTTCACAATATTTTCTAACAATAGAAAGTGTCATTTGGGCCATGAAGTCCTTAACTCCTAATGCCACTTGCCACGAAGGCCAGTGCAGCCCCTGTCCAGGTTACTTGTGCAGAGCTGGCTGGTGGGATTCCTTGGTGGTGGATGGAAGCTTTCTGTCTGGGACAACTGTGTTCTGTGGGCTGATGAATTTTCAGCAAAACCAATAGAAGGTTGATTGAGAGTGTGTGTGCAGAAAATGCTTAGAAAATTAGCCTTTAATCTTTAAAGTGAGTCCTCAGAAGTGTAACTTTCTTTAAATGCTTTTTTTTTTCAGACAGAAAATGAAGAAAACGTTCTTATTTGTCTAAGAATAATTATTGAGCTACACAAACAGTTTAGGCCACCGATCACACAAGAAGTAAGTTGTTTAAAATCCTGATAGCATTTATAAAGTATGTCAGCATGTTCCTTCCGCTGTGAAATTATTTGCTCTCTTAAAGTTGACTGAACACATACTGTTTTTAAGTATAGAACTACAGCCTAAGTTTGGGGCAATTCTTTATGAGTTCAACAGTGATTTAAAAAATGGATTTATTGGCCGGGCGCGGTGGCTCATGCCTGTAATCCAAGCACTTTGGGAGGCTGAGGCAGGTGGATCATGAGGTTAAGAGATCGAGACCAGCCTGCCCAACATGGTGAAACGCCATCTCTATTAAAAATACAAAAATTAGCTGGGCGTAGTGGTGTGCGCCTGTAGTCCCAGCTACTTAGGAGACTGAGGTGGCAGAATCGCTTGAACCCAGGAGGCGGAGGTTGCACTGAGCCAGGATCACGCCACTGCACTCCAGCCTGCGAGACAGAGCAAGACTGTGTCTCAAAAACAAAAAAAAGTATATATCAATACTTTGCTAAATTGGTTCAGTAGTTGAGATGTATTAAATGACCAAACTGACAGGTTATTTGGGCTGTTTCGTATTTACACGTATTATGTACAAGTCATTTTATGTTGTACAAGGATTAAGATGTGGGCTCTGAAGTCGGAGCCGGGTTTGAATCTCAGCTCTGCAGTTGTAACTATGTGACATTGGTTAAGTTTGTAACCTTTTGGAAATTTTTCTGTGAAATGAGGAAAATCATAGTATATCCTTAAAATGTTATTTGAAGAATAAGATAAAATTTAAAGTTCTTAACACAGTGATTGGTATCCACCTATACAATAAACAGCAAGTATACATTTACCATAATTATATCTTCTCTGATGATAACCTAAGTAAATACCTGTTACAGATGATTTAAGATAGAAATTTATTTATTAAAATAATAAATTATTTAAAATAGAAATTAAAAGCACAAAGATGAAATAGAGTTCCTACCATCTCAAAGACAGGATTTTATGTCTTGATGGTTTTCTTTCCTTTTGATTTTTTTTCTTTTGAGATGAGTGTTCCTCTGTCGCCCAAGCTGGAGTGCAGTGGCGCAGTCTCCACTCACTCCAACCTCGGTCTGCGGATTCAAGTGATTCTCCTGCCTCAGCCTCCCCAGTTAGCTGGGACTACAGACGCCCACTACCATGCCTGTCTAATTTTTATTTTTTTGGTATTTTTAGTAGAGATGGGGTTTCGCCATGTTGCCAGGCTGGCCCATAACTCCTGACCTCATGTGATCTGCCCGCCTCACCCTCACAAAGTGCTGGGATTACAGGCATGAGCCACTGCACCTAGCCTTTTCTTTCTTTTTTCTCACCTTAATGTTTTTGTTTGTATATTTTTTACATAACTGTGGTAATACTGTATATAACATCTTATAGCTTGATCATTCATGTTAAGTGTAAGCATTTTCACAGTCGTAACAAATTCTCTATAAAATTAATTTTAAAAAAAATTTTTTGTAGAGACAGGGTGTCACTTTGTTTCCTAGGCTGGTCTTAAACTCCTGGCCTGAAGCGATCCTTCAGTCTCGGCCTCCCAAAGTGTTGGATTATAGGCATGAGCCACTGTGCCCAGGCACAATTATTTTTTAATGAGTACATAGTATTCTTCTTATGGATGTCCTTATTTCTGGTATATAAGGTACTTCAAATTTCTTAACGGCCATTATGGAGTACCTTTGTTGACGGTTCAAATTATTTCATAGACTAGCTTTGTAGGGGAATTACCGAGGCAAAGGCATTGAAGTTTTAATGCTCGTGTGTTAAACTGATTTCTAGAAAGGTTTCAGTAGTTTATGGTCCCACAGTATATGAGAGTCTTTTATTCCATCCTGTTAAGCATTGTGTATTACTATTTTTTGAAAGGCAGCAACTGGCATTTATTTTAATTTTCAACTCTTTGCTCTTCCTGAATCTTGTTTTCTGTTTCTTGTTTCTTTGCTCTTCCAGAAACTTGTTTTCCGTTCATCAGTCCTTTACTTCTTTTTGTTTGTTTACATCCATTGCCTGTTTGTATCTTGAGCCCGCCATTTTCTTTACCGTTCTTATTTAGCAAGACAGTTATAACTTTTATTATTTATTATAAGCATTTTCTGTTTATGAATGTCTTCCTATAATGAAAGTGTCTGCTTTTTTTCAGATTCATCATTTTCTGGATTTTGTGAAACAGATTTACAAGGAGCTTCCAAAAGTAGTGGTATGTTTTTACTATGGTTTTAATCTATTAGTTACATTTGTTTATTCCTTATTCCAGAAAGACTTTAGAACAGTTGGGTTGAAGAACTAGTGTGTGGAGAGGGGTACTGTTTTAGAATGGGGAATGTTTAGTCAGCCATTCAAAAAAATAGCTTTTTTAGTTTCTCTATTTAACTTAAGTATTTTTTCGTACATAAAGGCAATATATTTTTATTGTAGAAATGTTGGGAAAAATAACTGTCATAATTCATTTACTTGTAAGCAACCGTTGACGTGAAGGTTTTGCTTTTGTTTTTTACTTTGTACATTTTAAAGATGGTTGATTTTATAGGATTGAAGACTTTGGGGAGGTGGTGTATATTTTCACTGTTTTTTAATATTACTAACATTTTTTTCAATCTTGTTAAGAACTCTTTACAAGCAGTGCCACAATATACAGGTTTGTGGAGTAGAAGAAGAAAATCTCCTCATCTCCTCCTCGCTTTTTAGAAGTAAACGCTCTTGCCAGTTTGGAACAGCTTCTTCCAGACTCTTCTGGCAATCATAATTCTTTTTTTTTTTTTTCATGGGGAATGGAGGGACGGAGTTTCTGTCTGCCCGGGCTGGAGTATAGTGGCACCATCTCGGCTCGCTGCAGCCCCCACCTCTTGAGTTCAAGCAATCCTTCTGCCTCAGCCTCCCAAGTAACTGGGATTACAGGAGTGCGTCACCACACCCAGCTAGTTTTGTATTTTTAGTAGAGATGGGTTTCACCCTGTTGGTCAAGCTGGTCTCAAACTCCCAACCTCAGCTGATCCACCTGCCCCAGCCTCCCAGAGTGCTGGGGTTATAGGCATGAGCCACTGCACCCAGCTGAAAGATTTCTTTTTAGTCTTTAAAAAGTTTTAAAATTGCTGTAGGATAAAATGGACTCTTCCTGGCATTTAAAGGATTTCAGTCTGGGGAGAATGTATAAAACTTAAAATCAGTGACTTTGAGTTGTCAAGTCCTCCCACTTGCCCTCCTGTCAGAGCCTGAGTGCTGCTTTCCACAGGCAACTGCCTTATTGAACATGAAATCCAAAGTCCACTGAGAGTGAAGGATGACAGTGAAGTCCTGGCTTTTAAAAATGTCCTGGGTTTTGGCCAGGTGCAGTGGCTCACCTCTGCAATCTCAGCACTTTGGGAGGCCCAGGCGGGTGGATCACCTGATGCTGGGAGTTTGAGATCAGCCTGGGCAACATGGTGAAACCCCATCTCTACTAAAAATACAAAAATTAGACAGTGTGTGGTGTGTGCCAGTAATTCCAGCTACTCGGGAGGCTGAGGCTGGAGAATCACTTGAACCTGGGAGGCAGAAGTTACAGTGAGCCAAGATTGTGCCACTGCACTCCAACCTGGGCCACAAAGCGAGACTCTGTCTTAAGAAAAAAATTTCCTGTGTTTTGCTTCTGTTCCCCCCTGATTTCTATTTAGAGAGTGAAAAGTTAATCAGTGGGGACTGCCAGCCTGCAGTTTGTTCCCAAGAGGGTTGGAGTGCCTTCTTTCCTACTTCACTGTGGTAGGAATGTAATATGGTTTGTATTTCATCGTTTATTAGCCAGGGGAAAAAGAGGAGAAAATACTTTTAGGCAAACTTCGGTTTTCTCTTGTTGAAGGTACAGAACGTGGTCCCTATCGTGTCATCTTACGGTCCTGTGTGAAGAGTAGACATCTCGTGTGTGTTGGTTTAGGCTTTAAAGGGCATTTAAAAAATGAATGGCCGAGTCCAAATACTGTGGAGGTGGTGCAGCATAAACATGTAGAACATTCTGGTTTTTTCCACCCAAGAGTCAGGTGTTTTTTTGCCTTCTTTTTTTTTTTTTTTAATGATTATTGGGTTTGACTTTAGGAAAAAATATTTCTATTTTTATGTAGAACCGCTACTTTGAGAACCCTCAAGTGATCCCCGAGAACACAGTGCCTCCCCCAGAAATGGTTGGTATGATAACAACAATTGCTGTGAAAGTCAACCCAGAGCGTGAGGACAGCGAGACTCGAACAGTAAGCGTTTCTGCAGTTTTGCTAACTGAGTCGTTTATACCCGTGGCTCTTATAGTTAAGATACTGGCCTGTTAAACCATTTAAGTTTTTTCTTTTTTTTCCCCTTAAGTATGTGAAGACATTTAAGACAAATAAATGTATGTGCCTGGCAAAGCATCACTGGTCTTTCTCTGTAGCCTGGGAGGAGTGAAGGTGACCTGTTCGGTGTCACCGATGCCAGGCTAGAAAGATAAGGTTGTTGAAACCCAGGGTCACCCACTCTGCTGGGAAGAGCAACAGACCAGGTGTGGGGTCTCTATACTGTCCCTTAGCTTTGGGTCTTTTGACATTAATAAAGTCCCTTAAAGTAGAGATAAAAACACATAGCTGAGTGACTTGAGAGTGTGGGCTCTGGGACAGAGAGCTCCAGTACAATTTCCCGGCCCCACCTACTGGGGTTTTCTGACTCTAGGAAAGTTAATGAGCCTGCATTCTGACCTCATTTTTCCTCTCGTTGTCTGAAAAACCTGTCTCACAGACTTTGTGAAGGTAATGCTGGCATGGTCTGCAGGTAACATATCATATTATATTTGTGGTGTCTGCCACACAGGTAACATGTTTTGAGCATTTACTATGACAATTTTGTGATAGAATTAAGAATATTACCATGTTTGTTTTGCTGAAATGGTTGTGCAGAGTGTTTCAGTTTGTTCTAGGATGAACAAGAAACTTTGAATAAAGCTTTCCTCCTTTCGTTTTTCTTAAATTAGAAATTCGTTTTCTGAGTATCGTTCCTTTGTATTTTTTTTCCTTGTCTGTTCATATCCATTGCCCATTTGTATTTTGAGCCTAACATTTTCCTTGTTTCATGAGTCCTTATATATTAAGACTGTTGAACTTTTCTATATCATAAGCATTTTCTGTTTATAAATATCTGTGAATAAAACTGCTGGGTAAATCGTACTTTGTGCGGTTCTTTTAAATAAGTAAAATCATAGCTATTTGTTTTAAAAATTTCTCAGGTGATTTAAATCTCCAAGTTTTGACATTTTCCTGTAGTGTTTACAAATGATTATGTAGGAAAATAAGAAAACCTTTAGGCCAGGTGCAGTGGCTCACACCTGTAATCCCAGCACTTTAGGAGGCCAAGATGGGTAGATACCTGAGGTCAGGAGTTTGAGACCAGCCTGGCCAACATGGTGAAACCCCATCTCTACTAAAAAAACACAAAAATTAACTGGGCGTGGTGGCTCACACCTTCTAATCCCAGCACTTCCAGAGGCCGATGTGGGCAGATCACCTGAGGTCATGTGTTCGACACCAGCGTGGCCAACATGGTGAAACCTAGTCTCCACTAAAAAACACAAAAATTAGCTAGATGTGGTGGTAATCCCAGCTACTCAGGAGGCTGAGGCAGAAGAATCGCTTGAACCCAAGAGGTGGAGGTTGCAGTGAGCCAAGATCACACTATTGCACTCCAGCCTGGCAACAAAGCAAGACTCCATCTCAAAAAAGAAAATATGAAAACTTTTATATTAAATGATAGTTCTACATACTTTGTTTTCAACGTAGTTTGGATCTTTCGTCACAAATATTTACAAAAAGGTGTCACTGTTTTCCCTTCTCTTTCAGTGGGCGATTTTAAATGCCACAGTGGTAACCTGGGTTCTACCCGTTTCTGTCTTCTAGCATTCCATCATTCCAAGGGGATCACTTTCTCTGAAAGTGTTGGCAGAATTGCCCATTATTGTTGTTTTAATGTATCAGGTATGTGTATTGCTTATTAGTCTCTTGGGTTTTGGGCTTCTTTATTTTATGAGAAAATTGACATCTGGGGCAAAAAGAGATGTATAATCCACGCTAAATAATGTGATGATTCTTTGGTATGCCAGATTTTGTTGCCGTAGCAGAGCGTAGATGGTAAAAATCTGTTATGTTTGCCTTTAGCTCTACAAACTGAACATCCACAATGTTGTTGCTGAGTTTGTGCCCTTGATCATGAACACCATTGCCATTCAGGTGTCTGCACAAGCCAGGTGAGGTGTCACTGTAGCCAGCTGCCACAGTGCCTGGATTCCAAGTAAAATACACTTGCTGTTGTCATTCTTAAGATGTGGAAATTATGAGTGATAAAATTATGGTAAAATTGTATGCACTGTTGACTCTCTGAACCTGTGTTTTCAATGATGACAGTTGTAGCTATTTTAGTTCTCAATTTGGAAAGATGAGATAATATCCTGTATTTTGGTGTGTTGTAAACTAGAAACATCGCCATGCATTACTGTGCTCACTAAGAGCTATGGCATATGCAAGCCTTTCTCACCTTCAAGCCTTCTTGCTGATTGTTCAGCGTGAGTGCTAGAATGTTCTTTATCCCCTTGGTTTCCCATCAGCCTTAATCTCCAGATAGGCTGTGTCCATCCTTTTAAGCCTCTTGGTGAAGCCTTTTCTCAAACCTAAGAATGTTCATCCTGAGACCATCTTCACACACTTGCCTGACTTGCAGCCTGTCTGGCTGAGTCATTTGAGGGCGGGATCTGAGGAGGAAACCTCTTTGGCCATCGCCACGGCCCTAGTCTGGGTCTTAAACTCAGCAGATGTTACACGAATTCTTTCTGCGGACTAAGTGGACTGGCCTGGCCCTGGGGTTGCGGGATTCACGTTGTAACAGCTATGGAATGGGTTGGAGAACTGTTTGGTGTGTTCCCTTAAAACTTTCTGTTATTTGGAATTCCATGAAAAATGTAGACACCTTTGCTATTGCTGCTGTGTCGTTCAGGTCTCTGTGGAAATCAATCAATCTTTTGGGCTTTGTCATTGTTACAGGCTTTTAATTAGTACTAACGTTACCCAAAATTGAGAGTGAATATTTGTATTCTCTTCTCATTCAGGCAACATAAGCTTTACAACAAGGAGCTGTATGCTGACTTCATTGCTGCTCAGATTAAAACGTTGTCATTTTTAGCTTACATCATCAGGATTTACCAGGTAAGGTCATTGACTTTTATGTCAGGTTTACTGAGATAATTTACATGGAATAAAATTCACCTTTTGTGGGTGTCCAGTTCTAGGAATTGACAAATGCTTGCAGTTGTTAATCTTTGCTAACACATCAAAATACAGAACATCTCCATTACCCTCCAAAATTCCGTTGTATACATTTGTTGTCAGTTTCCTCCCACCACCTCCATCCCCAGATACACACTGATGTATTTGATCCCCATAGTTCTGTGCTTTCCAGAATGTCATATAAATAGAAATGTGCATTGTCTAGACTCTGCAACCTTTTGAGTCTGGCTTCTTTCCCTTAGCAGTAATGTTGAGATATGGCCTTGTTTTACTGATGATTCATTACTTTTTATTGCTATGTAGTTGTCTTTGCTTGGCAGCCTTAACAAAATCCCATAGGCTAGGTTGTTTACACAGCAGCAGTTGTCTCACAGTTCTGGAGGCTGGAAGTCTGAGATCGAGGTTCTTGTTTCTGGTAAGGGCTTCCTTCCTGCCTTGCAGACAGCTGCCTTCTGCTGTGTCCTCACAATGGCGAACAGGGAGGGAGGGAGAGAGAGTTCTTTCTTCCTCCTCTTACAAGGCCACAGTCCTGCCAGATAACGGCGGCAGCCTTATGACCTCACTGAACTTTCATCCCCTCGTGAAGACTCTGTGCAGATACAGTCACATTTGGAGTTAGGGCTTTCACAGAGGAATTTTAAAGGGACACAGCTCAGTCCACAGAAGTGGAATCCCATTGTGTGGATGTATCATGATTTGTGTTTATCCATTCACCAATTGATGAGTATTCAGATTATTCTTACGTTTTTAAAAACAGCTTTATTATTTACTTATTTTTTGTGACGGAGTCTCACTCTCTTGCCTAGGATGGAGTGCAGTGGCACGATCTTGGCTCACTGCAGCCTTTGCCTTACTGGTTCAAGCTATTCTTGTGCCTCAGCCAGTCGTAGCTGGGATGACAGGCATGCACATGTCTGGCTGAGTTTTGTATTTTTTGTAGAGGTGGGGTTTGGCCATGTTGCCCAGGCTGGTGTCGAACTCCTGGCCTCAAGTGATCTGCCTGTCTCAGCGTCCCAAGGTGCTGGGATTACAGGCTTGAGCCAGGCCTAAAAACAGCTTTATTGAGATATAGTTTATGTATCATAAAATTCCCCCTCTTTAAGTATACAATTCAGTGACTTTTAGTTTAGCCACAGATTTGTACCATTACCGCTATCCAATTTTAGAACAATGTCATCACCCCAAAAAGAGACCCTGTCCCATCGGTAGTCTTCCTTGACTACGTGCTCCTGGGAACCGCGAATGTACTTTCTGTCTTTATGGATTTGCCTTTTTCATTTTTGGCCATTATTAATAAAGCAGCGATACACATGTACATGCAGGGTTTTGTATGGACATACTTGGTTCATTGACTTTTGCTGCTGTTAGAAGTTGTGTGTTGTGGCAACTAGGTGTGAGAGAGATTGGAACTTAAAAGGCATTATCAATAAAACTGATAAAGAAGTTTTGGGTGCTCTTTTGAGGAGCATGTGGTGGATTATTGTTTCATTTTTCATGCATAGCTGTGTTCTTATTTAAATCATAAGAACTTGAAGGAAAAAATACCTTGCCTCCTTTCAGTGTTTTTGAGAAGAATTCTTATACAGTCAGTTATGATTGTTCCATACTATGGAATAAATTTAGTATTGATCTGTATTAATGGAATTGGATTATAATGTACACTTTTTGTAAGGCTTTTATTTCAGAAAAACAGAAGTGAAAACGTGCTGAATTGTTTAGGATAAAAACTACTTTTGAAAGCATTTGTAACCAACCCCCCTTTAATGTATGTAACTAGATAATGATAGCTTACATGAAGAAAATGAAACATTTAAAAAGTCTAGTTAGGTAATGGTACAAATCTGTGACTAAACATTAAAAAGTCTAATTAGGTACCCCTTGATTTTTTTTTTTTTTTTTTTTGCCAACCCATATTTTATTTAAACCTGTGAAATGCTATGCAATTGCTGAGGAGTGATTTATTTCCAATTATGCGGTCACTTTTAAAACAGGTGTAATATGATACTGAGAAAAATGTATGTTTTGTGGATCTGGGGTGGAGAGTTCTGTAAATATTTGTTAAGTTTACTTGTTCCAGGTCTGAGTTCAAGTCTTGGATATTCTTGTTAATTTTCTATCTCATTGATCTGCCGAATATTGACAGTATAATGTTAAAGTCTCCCACTATTACTGTGTGCGAGTCTAAGTCTCTTTGTAAGTCAT
>CAUYLG010014896.1:0-30916 GCA_963573385.1 Cacajao melanocephalus | reverse complement strand
ATATAATTAATCCTCTTATACATATATATGTATACATATATTTATTATTGCAGGAATTGTCTAACATGATTCTGGAATCTGAGCAGTTCCACAGTATGTTGTCTGTAAGATAGAGAACCAGGAAAGCTGGTGATAAAATTCTGTCTGGGTCTGAAGGCCTAAGAACTAGAGGAACTGATGTTGTACTTGCCAGTTTGTGGACAAAGACCTGAGGGCAGAAATGGACATGGATAGAACTGGTATAAATCTTGGAGTCCAAAGTTTAGAGAACCAGGGATCTTATGTCCAGGGACAGGAGAACATGGATGTCTCAGCTCAATGAGAGATGAGGGAGAATTCACTCTTTTTTTGCTGTTTTGTTCTATCTACTAATTCGACAAGATTGGATGACACTTACTCCCATTGGTGAGGACACTTACATTGGTGAGGAGGGCAGGCCTTCTTTACTCAGTCTACTAATTCAAATGCTATTGTCTTTCAGAAACATCCTCACAGACACACCCAGAAATGTTTTACTGGCTATCTTGGCATACCTTAACTCAGTCAAGTTAACACTCAAAATTAACCATTACAGTTCTACAACTGGCCAGAAAAACAGTTAAAAAAAATACATGTGGTTGCTTCTAGGTGGGAGTATGGTGGCGTGACTGAGAGAAAGCACAAGGAACCCTCTGAGATGATAGAAATATTCTGTATCTTGTTACGGGCATAGGTTACATGGGTATAAATTTTACACACACACACACACACACACACACACACACACAAAGTATAAATAACAATTATAGTTGGTAAGTTTGCATTGTTCTCTGGTATATTTTAGGCTTAACCTGATGAGTGGATGCTTTGAGCACGAGAACCAGACTTCTCATTGTGGAGAAGAGAAATATTGCAGCAAGAGGAATGTTAAAATATACCTGTGGTTTTAAATTGGGTTTGGCCATTTCAGAGCACATATATTTCTGTTACCTGTATGAGCCTGTAAGCAGTTCTATACCAGTGGCGATAAGCACAACTAGTGTCTACATATTTATTTCTAAATACCATTCTCTATTGAAATGACCAGGGCTCTATGGAGAATGACTAATTATAGCACAGGGAAAGAGAAAGTACATGATGAGCTTGGAATATTTCATTGTTTCAGAAAGTAAGGAAGTACCCAAATAATTATGGAAACAAATGAGAATGACAAAGAAACTAGCTGGAAGTGTTTTCCACTGACCAAATCTGGAGTGATTAAAAAATCAAAACTAATAATGAGGATGTTAGTTTTGAACCAATTAAAAAATAAGAATTTATGAAACAATACTGATATAAATCAATTAAGAAATTAGTGAGTGAGAAAGAATACCTCTTTATTATATCAGAATGTCAACTACTAAATTCAAAAGAGTGACTGATAAAATCACTAGGTGCTAAAATTATTGGGCTAAAGTTCGATAAGGAGCAGGATATTGGTATGGTTTCAACAAATCCCCCCATATATTATTCATTAATTTCAAATGAAAGAATATTAAATTTACATGGGAGAGGCTTGTCATTCAGTACCTTAACTAAGTGATAAAAGTTAATATTATCATGGGACATATCAACATTATACCTCCTATATGATACATTGAGGGTACATCATCCCTATGGTATTGCTGCCAAGGTACATAACTTGAATATATTCATGAGGAAACATCAGACAATCTCAAATTTAGGAACATTCTTCCAAATAATTAGCTTGTACTGTTAAAAAATGCAAAGGTCAAGAAAGACAAAGAAAGCCTGAGAGACTATTCCAAATTAAAGATTACATGACAAGTAAATATAATGCTTGATATTAAACTAGAAAAAATACATGTAAGTGTATAAATGTTCTGGACTGGAAAAATTGACAAAATACATTGTAATTATATAAAAGAATATTTTTATTTTTATTTCCAAATTTCATTTTAAGTTTGGGGTACATGTGCAGGATGTAAAGGTTTGTTACAAAGGTAAACATGTACCATGATAGTTTGCTGCACAGATCATCCCATCACCTAGGTATTTCTTTTTTTGATTACCAACTTTTACTTTAAGTTCAAGCTACATATGCAGGATATGCAGGTTTGTTACATAGGTAAAGATGTGCCATGGTGGTTTGCTGCACAGATTATTCCACCACCTAGTTACTAAGTCCAGCATCCATTAGCTATTCTTCCTGATGCACTCCCTCCTTCCCCACCCCACCCTCTGACAGGCCCCACTGTCTGTTCCCCCTCATGTGTGCATGTGTTCTCAACATTCAGCTCCCACTTATATGTGGGAACATGCAGTATTTGGTTTTCTGTTCCTACTTTATTTGGCTGAGGATAACATCTTCCACCTCCATCCATGGCCCTGTGAAGGACATGATCTCTCTGGGCACGATGGCTCACGCCTGTAATCCCAGCACTTTGGGAGTCTGAGGCGGACAGATCATGAGGTCAAGAGATCGAGACCATCCTGGCCAACATGGTGAAATCCTGTCTCTATTAAAAAAAAAAAAGGACATGATCTCATTCCTTTTTGTGGCTACATAGTATGCCATCATGTATACGTACCACATTTTCTTTATCCAGTGTATCATCAATGGGCATTTAGGTTGATTCCATGTCTTTGCTGTTGTAAAGAGTGCTGCCATTACCATATGCATGCATGCATCTTTACAATAAAATTATTTATATTTTTGTGGGTATATACCTAGTAATGGCATTGCTATGTCAAATGGTATTTCTGCCTCTAGGTGTTTAAGAAGTCACCACACTGTCTTTCACAATGGTTGAGCTAATTTGCACTCCCACCAATGATGTAAAAGTTTTCCTTTTTCTCCACAACCTTGCCAGCATCTGTTGATATTTTTGATTTTTTACTAATAACCATCCTGACTGGCCTGACATGTATCTCATTTTGGTTTTGATTTGCATTTCTCTAATGATCAGTGATATTGAGCTTTTTTTCCACATGTTTTTTGGCCACATGTATGTCTTCTTTTGAGGAGTGTCTGTTCCTATCCTTTGCCCGCTTTTTGATGGGTTTTTTTTTTTTTTTTTGTAAATGTAAGTTATTTGCAGATGCTGGATATTATACCTCTGTCAGATGGGTAGATTGCAAAAATTTTCTCTAATTATGTAGGTTGTCTGTTTACTCTGATGATAGTTTCTTTTGCTGTGCAGAAGCTCGTTAGTTTAATTAGATCCCATTTGTCAATTTTTGCTTTTGATACAATTGCTTTTGTTGTCTTCATCACGAATGTTTGCCTGTTCCTATGTCCTGAATGGTATTGCCTAGGTTTTCTTTTATGGTTTTTTAGTCTTGTGTTTTACATTTAATTTTTTAATGCATATTGAGTTGATTTTTATTTATGGTATAAGGAAGGGGTCCAGTTTCTATTTTCTGCATATGGCTAGCCAGTTATTCCAGCACTATTTATTAAATAGAAAATTGTATTAGTTCATTTTCACACTGCTATGGAGAAATACTGGAGACCAGGTAATTTATCAAGGAAAGAGATTTAATAGACCCATGATTCCACATGGCTGGGGAGGCCTCACAATCATGGCAGAAGGCAAAGGAGAAGCAAAGTCATGTCTTCCATGGTGGCAGGCAAGAGAGAATTTGTACAGGGAAACTTCCCCTTATAAAAACCATCAAATCTCATGAGACTTATTCACCACCATGAGAACAGGAGAGACCTGCCCCCAGGATTCAGTTACTTCCCACCAGGTTTCTCCCACAACACATGGGAATTATGGGAACTACAATTCAAGATGAGATTTGGGTGGGGACACAGCCAAACTCTATCAGGAACCCTTTCCTCATTGTTTGTTTCTGTCAGGTTTGTTGAATATCTGATGTTTGTACGTGCACAGAAGACTGCTTCTGAGTTCTCTATTCTGTTCTGTTGGTATATGTGTCTGTTTTTGTACCAGTACCATGCTGTTTTGTTTATGGTAGCTTTGTAGATAGTTTGAAATCAAGTAACATGATTCCTCCTGCTTTGTTCTTTTTGCTAAGGATTGTTTTGGCTATTTGAGCTCTGTTTTGGTTCCATATGACTTTTTTTTTCTAATTCTATGAAGAAGGTCAATGGTAGTTTGATGGTAATAGCATTGAATCTATAAATTGTTTTGAGCAGTATGGACATTTTCACAGTATTGATTCTTCCTACCCAAGAGCATGGAATGTTTTTCCATTTGTTTGTGTCATCTTTGCTTTCTTTGAGCAGTGGTTTGTAGCTCTCCTTGAAGAGGACTTTCACTTTACTTTTTAGCTGTATCCCTAGGTATTTTATTCTTTTTGTGGCAATTGTGAATGGGAGTTTATTTATGATTTGGCTCTCAGGTTGTGTGTTGTGGGTATATAGGAAAGCTAGCAAATTTTGTACATTGACTTTGTATCCTGAGACATTGCTGAAGTTGCTATCAGTTTAACAAGCTTTTGGGCTGAGTTGATGAGGTTTTCTAGGTATAGGATCCTGTCATCAGAAAACAAAGGTAGTTTGACTTTCTCTCTTCCTGTTTGAATAAACTTTATTTCTCGTGCCTGATTTCCATGGCCAGAATTTCCAATACTGTGTTGAATAGGAGGGGTGAGAGAGGGCATCATTCTCTTGTGCCAGTTTTCATGGAGAATGCTTCCAACTTTTCCCTATTCAGTATTATACTGGCTGTGGGTTTGTCATACATTTTGAGGTATGTTCTTTCAATACCTAGTGCATCGAGAGTTTTTATCGTGAAGTGATGTTGAATTTTATCAAAGGCCTTTTCTGCATCTATTGAGACAATCATGTGGTTTTTCAGTCCTGTTAATGTGATTGATTACATTTATTGATTTGCATATGTTGAGCCAATCTTGCATGGAATGAAGCCTACTTAATCATGTTGTATTAGCTTTTTGATGTGCTGTTGGAGTCAGTTTGCAAGTAGTTTGTTGAGGATTTTTGCATAGATGTTTATCATAAAAGCCTGAAGTTTTCTTTTGTGTGTGTGTCTTTGCCAGATTTTGATATCAGGATGATGCTGGCCTCATATAATGAGTAAGGGAGGAATCCCTCCTTTTCAATTTTTTGGAATAGATTCAATGGAAATGGTAGCAGCTCGTCTTTGTACCTCTAGTAGAATTCACCTGTGAATCTGTCTGGTCCTGAGCTTTTTGGTTGGCAGGTTATTGATTACTGCCTCAATTTAAGTTCTCATTATTGGTCTATTCAGGGATTCAATTTCTTCCTGGTTCAGTCTTAGGAGGGTGTATTTGTCCAGAAATTTATTCATTTCTTCTAAGTTCTCTAGTTAATGTGCATAAATGTGTTTATAGTATTTTGTGATGCTTGTTTGTATTTCTGTGGGTCCAGTGGTGATATTCCTCTTACCATTTCTGATTGTCTTTATTTCAATATTCTCTCTTTTCTTCTTTATTAGTCTAGCTAGGAGTCTATCTGTTTAATTTTTTTTTTCAGAAAAATATCTCCTGGATTCATTGATTTTTTTAAGGGGTTTTTGTGTCTCTATCTCCTTCACTTCTGCTCTGATCTTGGTTATTTCCTGTCTTCTGCTACCTATGTGGTTTGTTTGCTCTTGGTTCTCTAGTTCTTGTAGTTGTTAGGTTTTTAGCTTGAGATCTTTCTACCTTTTTGATATAGGCATTTAGTACTATAAACTTCCTTCTTAACACTTCTTTAGCTCCATCCCAGAAATTCTGTTACATTGTATCTTCATTCTCATTAGTTTAAAAGATCTTCTTCATTTCTGCCTTAATATCATTATTTACCCAAGAGTCACTCAGGAATGGGTTGTTCAGTTTCCATGTAGTTTGTGTTTTTGAGTGAATTTCTTAATCTTGTGTCCTAACTTAATTGCACTGTGGTCTGAGACTGTTATAATTTCAGTTCTTTTGCATTTGCCAAGGAGTGATTTACTTTCAATTATGTGATCAATTTTAGAGTAACTGCCATGTGGCAATGAGAAGAATGTATATTCTGTTGTTTTGGGGTGGAGAGTTTGGTATATGTGTATCAGGCCCACTTGATCCAGAACTGAATTATTTTTCTTTCTCGATGATCTGTCTAATATTGTCAGTGACGTGTTAAAGTATTCCGCTATTAATGCATGGGAGTCTGTGTCTCTTTGAAGGTCCTAAGAAATTGCTTTATGAATCTAAGTGCTCCTGTATTGGGTGCACATATATTTAAGATATTTAGTTCTTTTTGTTAAATTGAACCCTTTACCATTATGTAATGTCCTTCTTTGTCTTTTTTGATCTTTGTTGGCTTAAAGTCTGCTCTGTAAGAAACTAGGATCACAATGCCTACTATTTTCTGTTTTCCATTTGCTGGAGGACAGCATACAAATGAGTCTTTGTTCTTTGTCCAGTTTGCCATTCTGTGTATTTTAATCGGGGAATTTAGCCCATTTCAATTTAAGGTTGCAATTCTTACATGTGGATTTGATCTTTTCATCATGATTCTAGCTATTTTTTGCATACCTGTTTAAGTGGTTACTTTGTAGTGTCACTGGTCTGTGTACTTCAGTGTGTTTTTCTAGTGGCTGGTAATGGGTAGGGTGACAACCCAGCAGGGAGCGACACAGAGCTAAGGGAATCCCCATCCCCAGCCTTTTTAACAGAAGTATACAATATTACTGGTACTATATAAATTCTGCAAAAATCAGTTTCAAAATATTTGGTTACAGGGAGTGACTAAAAGAATTTAAATATACTGAGTGTATTCTGGGTATATTTTTAAAAATTGGAAATATATTCCCATTCTACTGAATAAAAATCTCTGGAATGGGACTTGTCAGTCTATAGTTTATTAACAGCCTTTCTAGTATCACCTGGGAGCTTGTTGAAAATTCAGAATCTTAGGCCCCACCTTAGGCCTACTGTCTGCATTTTAACCAGATTTCCAGATGATTATTATGTGCTTTAAAGTTTCAGAAGCTCTAGTTAAAGTGATTTTGATGTTCTTTCAGGTGTGAGAATCAATCCCTTTGCAAATATTAAAAATAATGGCAAAAACCGTAATTTATGTTTGCACCAACCTAATAATATCATCAGAATAGTGGTTGACTGTGTAGGTCCATCTGTGGCAGAATCGTTTATTAAAGTGTAGAAGTTCAGACCCTAGAATCTACATTTTATTAAGCTTTCCATCTCAAGTTATTCTTTTGCCAATTTTGGTTTGAAAACTCCTTCTCTAAAGCAGTGTGAATTATTGCATAACTCTAAGCATTGTTCTTACCATTCCAGCACCATTAGTATCACCTAGAATCTTAGAAATGTACAGTCTCAGATACTACTCCCAGAGCTACTAAATGAAAAACTCTAGGAATGGGGCTTGGTAATCTTTGTTTTAGCAAAGTCTTTTGGCGATTCTGACACACACTAAAGTTTGAGAACTGCTGTGCTAACATATAGATGATGTACCTAGAAATAGCAAACCTAAAATTATTAGCTTACCAGACAGGGGTTTGTTCTATTGCTGACACCAAAGAATTTTACTCAATTTTCCAATCTGTGTTAACTACCTTAGATAAAATTATTTTATAAAAAACTATTTTGAATCATGCCTGGCTTTCATAAGAAAACACATCTATTGTCATGCTTACATTTTGGCAGAGTACTTTGATTTAAATTTTACAATATGCATCTTCATTTTTCCGATTTGTCACATGCATCTCATCGATATTAAATAGCATAGAATATTGCACACAATCCATTTCTATTATACCATTTTACCACTAAGGATGAGTGACAAGGGTAACCCTTTCAACTCATATGTAAGTGACTGGTAGCCCAGCTGTACCTGTTTTCTACCAACTGTTTAGTTGTCATGGGTATAACATCCTGTCTGACGGCCTGAATTGATGCAGTGTTAATGAAAAGGAACACCTGGGCAGAGCAGAGTATCAGACTCCTGCCCCATCAGTTGAAACAGCTGTGGTCTACAGCGTGCCAAGAAAAGGTCAAGAAAGGCGAGCAAGCTGGGCAGAGAGAAAAAAGTAAAAACAGAGCAAAACTTATGTTTCTCTAAGAAAGCTGGCCCCAATGAATGTGAGAGAATGAATGTAAAAGAACTCCAGAGATGTCCCTGGAGATTAGTTTTAGAAAAAAATGCAACACTCTGAAGAAATAAAGTATAATTTTGAGCAGAGGAGGCCCTGCCTCTGTATACCCAGTGCATATGAAGCTGTGACATCATTACACTATTAATATTTATGCTGCACCACTTTCAAGATTTTGTAGAATTCTTGCTGTTCTGCATTAACACCTAGATAAAAAGCTGTGAATTTGCTTTATAGAATTATGTGGTTGATAGTATTGTACTCACATTTCTAAGTGAAGAAAGATTTGCAAATTTGATATAAAACTGTGCAAACGCTTGGGGTGGTCTAGATATGGCTGATAAATCAGAAGATAATAAATGGCAAGATATCCATTTGGTAAAACTGGATGTATGTGCATTGAAGAAAGAGTGGAAGGATATACAGCCAGATGTTAATAATAGTTACATGTGGTTGGCAAGATTATGTTTATTTAGTTTTCCTACTTTCATGATTTTACATGTTGTCTATAATAATGTACGACTAAGTATTACTTTTATTATTTAAAAAGGTAACTAAGTTTTGCTTTGTAAAAAAGGGGACTGAAAATGTTGACATTTCACTATTGCCAAATTAAGTATAGTACCTTTGTTAGTGTAGTGGTTTCTTGGGCCAGCAGCATTGACATTACCTAGGATGTTAGAAATGCACCCAATACCTGCTGAATCAGAATGTTCATTTTTACAAGTTCTCAGGTGATATCTATGCAGACAAATTTTGGAGAAGCACTGAGATTAGTCTTAGAAAAGAGAATCATCCATGCTAAATTTCTTTAATTCCTGTATTAGGTATTGCATTAAACTGATTTCAGCATGCTCACGATTGAAATAAAAATAGAATTTTCAAATAGGGCCAACCTTAATTTAAAAATTACCTACTCATTGAGATGCACTGGTAAAGAAAAGTTTATGCTAGAAAATGTATTAAGGAGGAAAAATTAGACCAAATGCAGATTGTTTCTCATTAAGTTTTCTTTTCAATAACAATAATTTGGATGGCAGCAGTCCAGCACCTGGAAATAAAGTTTGCTGGCAACCAAAATTGATGGTGAATTTAAGTAAACAGGAAGAATTCCCGTGGTATCATTCTCTCTGCACTTTCAGAGTAAATAGCTCTATGAAAGCTTGGATTGCAATGATTACAGACAGTGGGTTTTCTATAGCCACAGCCACTCATATAGCATTTGTAATTGCTAGTGTACTTACTAGCAAAGTGTGAACCACAGCAAGCCCAGACTCCTGTTTTTCCATATGACTCATGCCTTTATTCTCTCCCTTTTTATGCTCCTCTATAAACTCTTGTAAAATACGGTGTTTCATTTTTATCCAAAATGATTGTATTCAGTAAACACTTCTGAATGCTAATAACAGCTGATATAATACATATGTTATTTTAAAGCATCTGATTAACAGATCTATTCAAAATGTGCAGAGGTTGTTAGAGAAGGTGTATTGGTATTTCTAACTTTGAAAGTAGGTAATGACTTGTATTACTTTCTCTCCTCATTCTCCATTCTCTTTGTGTTAGTTTGTGAGTGTTTGTGTATGACTGAGAGAAACAGAAGGAAAGTAGAGTAATATGCAGTTGCTCCAATTTACTGTGCATGTAAACCACCTGGGAACCATGTTAAAATGCAGATTCTGAATATTTTCTTAGAAAGATAGGAGTGGAAAGAACCCAGGCTTTAGAGGCAAAACAAACCTAGCCCAGCCAATTGGTCTTTAGTATGTTACTTCAATTCTATGATCACTTTAATTACTGGATTTCATCATCTGTAAAACGGAGTTAAAAATTGTGAGCGTTAAAAAAAAACAGATTATGTTTATAAAGCACCTGATAGATTCAGAAACTCAATAGATGGTTCTCATTTTATTATTGCTATCAAGTTGTCTGGTATACACAATAAATTTAAGGAAAAGAAGTGTCAAATGAAACAGCTACCATGTTACAATGTGAAATCTCAAGCTTGCTTATGTCTGGCCCTTTTAAGCTTCTTTGATGACAGGCATTTCCCCCTGGACCATGAACTGACACTGAAGAAAAATGGGACAGTAATATTTTAGCATTCTCAACTTCAGGCCAGTATCACTTGCCTAGATTATGTCATTATTAGTTTTTGGTATCATTTTGTTCTTCACCTTGCAAGAGACAGAAGTACTTACCCTTTTGGACTTCACTGCCTTCTTATTTTCCTGGTTATATAACCTCACATCTTTTAAAACAATTATTTTGATAAGAATTGAAATTCTCCCTCCAGCTGTCACTTGAAGCTGCCTTGAAGTTCCAACAATACTCCAGTACTAACTCAGGTTAATCTTGTGAAAGTACTTGGGTTTATCATGGTTCTTAGAAAGAAAACCAGATTGTTTTAGGCTTAACCAATAAAACTATTGGAATAAATTTTAACAGATTTATTAGTCAAATATTTCTGTTCTTGGTTGTACATATAGAGCTCCACACAAAATCTCCTGTATATACACACAAAAAAATTCCTTCATGCAACCTCTGTTTATGTTATTATTCTAGAATGACACATTTAGCAGACAGGAAGGGGTAGAAAGGAAATTTTGGCTTTGTGAGTTGGTGGTTTATTTCCCAGGAGTTCCATTTCCTGGGATACATTTTTTACAGTACAGGGTTAGTTCACAAGCACCCTTCATATGTCAAAGTGTTCTTAGTTAAAACTATACTTTTTTGTTAGTCAAGGCTGAATGTCTGATTTCTACATCAATGTTTTGACATCTCACTCTCAATAGATGGTTTTGAAATCTAATCAATTGGGTATTCGTTAGGTCCAGAATGACTAGTTGAACTTATTTTTCTTAACTGTCTTGAAATTACTCCTAAGTTTTGTTAAACTTTTCTTATACTGGTTCTATTTTCTGGCAAACTCTAAGTCAAAATTTTCATTTTTTAATTTTCCATAATCACACCTAATAACTCAGTTTCATTTTATTTCTGATTGATTTACTGGTATGAAGTTGTTATTCTGGTATGAAGTTGTTATAGTATATCCATCCAAAATTGTTCAAGGCTTAATAATCATTGTAAACATCGCTAATATTATCAGTACTAATGCAATTGCTATTGCCTTATTGCTGATCATTAATACTAATGTTAATATATTGTTAGGGTTAGTAATAATTGTATGATACTTCATGGCATAAAATATTCAAAACGTATATTTTAAATTATATTGTTAATATGGTTACTGTTTTCCAAAAACTGTCGCAAGCATTAACAGTTTTATTTCAGTATTGATATCAGGGTCTGTCTTGATCAATAAATGTTTAATGAGCATCTACTATGTTCGAAATAAAGAAATACGTACCAGGGATGGAAATTGATATGATAGTTTGGGTCTTTAAGAAATTTATAGAGTAGTTGAGAAGGCAAAGCATATTAAAAGTTAGATAATCCCTGGATTCGAAGTTTCTAAATCTCATTTGGCTTATTTGATCCTTAAGTTTTCTCTTGAATTCTTCTCTAATTGAATATTTCTAATAGCAGAGACTTCATTATTGCCTGAGGCGGTAGCCCATTCTGTGTCAAATCAGTTCTGACAATTGGGAAGTCATTCTTTGAACTGGGTTGAAAATAATATCTCAATAGGTTTTAACCATTGGCCCTGGTTTTATCTTTTGGAGCCCTGTAGAACCATCCTGTTTGCTACCCATATAGGAACACTTAGATAAGTCAAAGATAATTAGCATATCACCTCTTGCCCATCCTCAAAACTTCTCTAAGATGAACATCTCTAATCTTCTCAGTAATTCATCCTGTGCAAGATCATGGTTTTGGTGTTTTTTAATCCCTTGCATGCTGGCCTTTCAACATGAATAAATGTTAAATAAAAATACAGTGCTGTACACATTGTGTTTAAGTAATAGAGGAAACGCGAGTTATAGGAGTTCAGAGAAGGGAGTATTAATTGAAGTCTAAGTAATTGGGCAGGGTTTAATGCAGGAAGTCATACATGCATTGGGTCTTAGACACATGAAGAAGATGAAAAAAGGGCCTCAAAGTTATGTTTTATGTGGCAATTTCGGGAACTATGTTCAGATCATTTTAGCTCAATTACATGTCAAATATAGACATTGAATTAGTCCATTAACATCCATTGAAAATACTATGCCAAATTTTGATTAATCTTTGTCTCATATTCTTCCTAACAAATAATGGTCATTTTTTACGCATTTCCATGCAAAGCAAGTGGTATATTGAGTTTCAGTGACTATTTCAGTTTCACAAACACCCCACGAAAGTTTTAGGCATATTATTTAGAGTGGGTTGCTTTTTTTTTCGATGTGATTTTCTAGTAAGATTTCTTGCCATTAATTTGGTTTCCTGCCATTAATTTGGATGCTTCTAGAGCAGAAGTTTCTCCTGATGAAAACACAAAATTGTCTAAGTTTTGGTTTCAATCAAGTCTACTCAAGTAAGACTCCAGCAAATATAACATTTTCTATGAAACATTCACTTATTCCTATAGGCTGGGGGTGACAAGGGCTAAGGAAAGAAAGGAGGACACGGGGGCAGTATGAATAAGGACACATTCATGTACTTATGTGATAAGCTGTGGGAAAGGTACATGTACTGTGCTAAGATATGTGGTGCCCAAAAGATAAGCTGTGTTGAGTGTAATGACTTGGTGTGATTTATGTTGTATAACCTGTGTGTAATGACTTGTTTATGATATATGTTGTGTAACCTGTGTGGTATAGGTGTGCATGTGGTAGTGCTTGTGTTAGTTTTGTCTGCTTACATCAGAGGATAACACCACTCAGTCACTGCTATAGGACTCAGTGGTATCACCTCAAGAACTTACTTCTTCCTTTGTGTCCTCACAACACTCAAATCATACTCAATTTATGACACTTGTCAGTGTGATCAGCCATTTACACGTCTATTTCCCCAAGTAGAATGTGAGCTCCTGGAGAGCAGAAACCAATTTAACCCATCCCTGTACCTCTGATGAGTCCAATGCTTGGCACACAGTGAGTGTTCAATAAATGTTAACTGAATGACTAAATAAATCCTACTACAGTATAATACAGGTTAAAATTATGTCTAAAGCCAACATTTTTCAGCAATGATGCAGGACCACAAGACCTCTTTACCTCAATTATTGTATCTTCGAAACTTCCTGCATGTCAGATAGTACTATTTTATTATAGAATGAAATTTTGTACATTCCATTCTTTTTAACTATATGCTCAATTTCAAAGTATGCATTTCAAGTTCAGCTAGAGATTTTTAAATCAAGGTGTTTTTTTTTAATATTTAGAAAATAAACTTAGCATTAGAGACTCAAGTCCAATTAATTAGTGGTTTGAGAGCAAAGCTTTAAACTGTCAAATAAATCCCAAAGTGCTTCAGTGAATGTATCAGGCGGATTGTAATGCTGCTAAATCTAAACTTGATTGAGACTATGGTAAGGGGTTTGGAAATTATACATCATTTTATCTCTTATTTGAGGGGGAGAGTTAATTGCTTTTAATATGCACCCACTTTACTGCTTCATCAGCCCTTTTGCTTCTTAGATTTACCACTAACATTTCGGTTAAAACCTTTTCCAGAGGCTACAATATATCTGCATACATTGAGTATGTTTTACTTATATCTCAGAATCAAATAGGGATATTACAGAAGCAGGACTGTGAACAGAATTTAGGAAAGTAAGTTTTATTTTTCTGGTTGGATTGTCATAATACATGTGTATAATTCAATAGATGATGATAGAGGAATAAGTATGCTAAAAGATAATCCTGAGTCAAACAGTGCCACAGACTTTGAGATACCCCTGGCCCTCACTGTGTATGCCTCAATTTATTAACCGGCTTAAATTTGGTCAAGGAAAGGATAGGCTCCCACAGAAGTAAAATTCTCCTTAATGAGCTGTTAATTGTTTACATGCAGCCTGAAGTTGCCTGATGATATTTCTTCTAATTTTACTAATGTATTCTGGCCCTGCTGCTATGATGGCCTCAGGCAAACTCTGTCATAAAAATGCAGGTGTGCTTAGCAGGTATAATAAAAGTATAATAAAAGTGCAGATGCGCATAGCAGGTTTGTCAGTTGATCTGCCCATATCAGCTTAAAAGAACTTAACATTTCTATAAATTAAGAAATGAATCACTAGTGCACTGATTTTCTGATTGCCCTTTCTTCATCATTTTCTCCCCAGGCCCAGACTGACTAGGCTATTTTACAGGAGTTGGAGATGACTCATAACCCTACATTACTTTGTCTCACAGATGGCATCATTTTATCTTATGCACAAAGAGACTGACAAGTGACATTGTTGCATTGATTTTATTGTATTAGGCTATGAAGAGCACTGGCTGTGATGAATATATAATCTGGAATAGGAGTTTGCATTTGGGACTTGGAACTTTGGTAGGGTAGACAGAAAGATAAAAAGAAAGATTTTTTTAAAGGCATATAGAGGGTGGAGAGAGAGAAGTGTTAAGAGAGAGTGCATTTTCTGTATAAGCAAGGTATTATTTTTTATACATCAGAGAATATTGAAGACCCATAGATGGTTTTCAGGCTAATCTAGTCATTTGGCACTAGAAAGTAGTTTCTAGACTGTGCTAAAACTATTGACCCAAGACTTTTCAATTCATGCCCATAGTTAGAGACTTGCCGGTAATTTTCATTAACCAAGGAGCCTAGGGATGCCGTAGGAGTGAGTGAATAATGGGCTTATTGCCAATACCGAAATGATAGGGTAGCGATTTTCCCCATTAAGTAAAATATGAAAAAGAAGAATTCTTTAAAGTGTGTGTGTGTGTGTGTGTGTGTGTGTGTGTGTGTTGTGTGTGTATGCTTTCCTTTAGTAGTGGTCACTGAATGCAGATGTGGCAGGAGTGAGAATATGTAGAAATTCAATGGAAATGAAAGTTTTATCTTATTATGCAGGATGAGTCAAGAATAGTTTACTTTTGACATATTCGGAAAAAAACCCAAACTTGTCAACTGGGTAGAATCCTGTGTCTATTTCTTCTGTCGGAAAGCTAGATGTTTTGTTACAGGAACCTGCCATTGTGAGAATGGAATTATCAAAGCTCATTGTTATATAAAAAGGGATCATTGCACTCAGCAAAGCATGCAAATACCAGTGTAGTTTCCTATCATAGCTAAATAAGAGTAGTGCTGCTTCTTAAAGAGCTTGACGATTTCTGTTAGAACTCAGATTTTCTAGATCAAAGCCAGAAATTTCTGCTAGTATATCAGGTATTAATTTTACCATATCATAAACTCTGAATACAACCATCGATTTCTAAATCAAACTAAATCTGACCTGAAGTCCCCTTTATGGATGCCATGCAGTCTGTTTTATTCACAACATCTCATTCTGTTAGTAGTAGGTTTCATTAACTTAAGAACAAATGTTCCTATCACTCCAAAGTGAATCTATGGTCCATGTAGTTGTGGTCTATTATTTATTAACAAATCATGAGTTCAGAAAGACAGACTGTGTCTTAAATAGAAACTCTTTTAGATTAATCTTTCCTAAGTATTGGCTCCATTGCATCACTTCTTTCCATAAAAAAATAGTGGTTTTTTTCATGGACTATCAGGTAAATCTCTTCTGACTTTAGTACATAGTTTTGACTTACCTTTTCAGTTTTCTGTCTTGTAAATACCCAAGGTTCATGCAAACCTAGACTGAGTTACTTGAACATTCTGTTATCTGAACATTATCATCTGCATACTTTCGATCTTGCTGTTCTGATTGGAATGCCCTCCCTACATATCTGCCTGTTGAGATCCTACTTAGCACTCAAAGTTCAACCTGAATGCTATTTCCTCTAGGAATTCTTTTACAGTTCCTTTCACTTCATTTCTTTCTCCCCAGAATATTTCATTTGTACTTTTCTTTTTGAAATTTTTGTATTCTGCCTTAGAGTGTGATTATTTGTATTTTTGCTTTAGCTTTTCAACTAGATTGCACATTTCCTGAGGACAGGGACCATGACCGAAGGCTGAGAAATCTTGCAGAATGACCCAACAGCTGGACATTCAACAATTAATTTTGGAATTAGTAGGTCATATCCTGAGCTATTTTTAGATTATATGCTATTTTTTCTTCCCACAATGCCTCCAAATGTTTTGACTGTATCTCTTTTTATTCATATGAAGTTTGTTCTCCAGCAGTTCTTACGGTTTGGCTTCCTGCGGAGTAAACACGTATCTACCCACTTGTTCATGATTGCTTTAGTTTGAGCTTTCCTTATAGTGTCTTTTCTGATTCATCACTGGCTGACCATTTCTTTGTTCACTTTACTATGTTTCTGTTGGAATTACAGTAAGCTGTATTGGGATACACGTGGTAACTCTAGACTCTGCATTTGTCTAACTTAAGAAAGTTGATAAACCTCTAGACAACACAAGAATAATTCTGTAAAACAAACAAAAACTTTGTAAGTTTTTTATTAGGATGTGGGTATATGAGGGGCTATTCCAAACTGGAAGGAGCTTATTTTGACCTTTGTAAATGCTAGTCTTTAATGCTCTTTTTCTCCTCTACCTTGCAAATTCCTATATACCCTTTATGTCCCAGCTTATGTAGCCTTTTTTTTTTTTTTTTTTCTTGAGGCAGGGTCTCACTCTGTCTTCCATGTGGGAGTGCAGTGGTGTAATCATAATTATTGTAACTTCGAACTACTGGACTCAAGCGACCCTTCCGCCTAAGCTTCCTGAGTAGCTGGGACCATAGGTGCACACCACCATGCCCAGCTATTTTTTTTTTTTAAATTTCTTTTAAAGATGAGGTTTACCTATGTTTCCCAGGATGGTCTCAAACTCCTGGTGTCAAGCAAAGCTCCCACCTCTGCCTCTCAAAGTATTTGGATTACAGGGGTAAGCCACCATTCCCAGCTCCTCAAATAGTTTTGTAAGTGAAGTTAGTTCCACTTAATTTGTGCCACTACTCTGTCTTATACTAATATCAAATACAGTACAAATCATATTGCACATATTCCTTTTAAACACTCCTCACTATTGTAATTATTTTGTAAATATTATTTAAATGCTGATATTGTCACTAGACTGATTCCATAGGGCAGGTAACTGTTCTATTGTTTTCCTAGTTAATATCCCCAATGCTTACTGTTTAGTAATTAGTCATGACACTTTGTTGTTTACTATGTGTAGTTCTTTTTCTCTTTCTATGGTTTTCTTCTCCATTCAGCTATGCAGTGACTGTGTATTTATTTTTCATTATATATCTGGAACCTGTTATAGCACCTAAAATACAGAAAACACTCATTGGCACTAGATTCTCTGCTTTTTTTTTATTGCATTTTAGGTTTTGGGGTACATGTGAAGAACATGCAAGATTGTTGCATAGGTACACACGTGGCAGTGTGATTTGATTCTCTGCTTTTTGAGAGTAGTGGTTAGATATTATTCCTTTTTGTTTCTCTCTAGAACTTGCCATAGTACCTAATGAATTGAAGGTAATCAATAAGGTGAAAGAAGCCCTACTTTTAATTTTAACATTGACCTGCTTTATACCTCAATAAGTCTTTTACTTAGTCAACATATATCAATTGAGTGTTTTCTGGGTGGAAGGAATTTTACTGTCTTCTAAAATTTCTCATGTGTCAAAAAGCGAGAGATTTTCTAGGTTTTGTATAGTCTGGAATATTGGGAAATACCAAAGTGTATATTAGCAATATTTTGAAGATGAAGAAACTGTAGTCTATAATACATTTGTAGAAGCTTGTGTTTCTTGGTTAATTTTGTCTTCTTGTTAATTAAATGCTGCTATATATAGCTTTCCTTTTTCAAAGCATTGAAATAAAATGGAATGTAACTTAGCCCTAATACTATGGTGAATGGATTTTTCAAGTTACTGATTTGAAAGGTTTTCTGGATCTTGAAGTATCTCTGAGTCTTGATGAAACTGAACAATGACTCTTCACCTTGATTCTCAGACCCAGCATGTATAATCTTGCAAATACTTACAAATCTGTACTGTTTTTGGAGCCAGAACAGAAATGCCTTGACTCGATTTACCGATATAAGGCCCTCCATGCAGCAACCTTCCCTAGACACGTTATCTGAAAGAAAACCAATCTATAACCTTGGCCAACACATGCTCTTCGAGTACTCGGCTAGATTGCTAAACATCTTATTAGACCCTACATAATAGAGAGGGAGAAGAGGGGCAGGATGTTTAATAATGGGAGACCTTCTGTGTAAAGAGAACTGTTAACTGTTTAAAATTCACACTACAGCAAGCTGAAGAGGCGCCAAAAAAATGTATAAAGAAAAGGTAGGCTTACATAACAAAAGAGAAGTTCTGTTTGTACACTATAAAACATTCAATGTTGTGCCACTAACGATTCCAACAGTTTGCTTTATACAAAACTAAAAGTCACATGTCTCAATGCTAATAGACTGAAGAGGGAGGAAGGGAGAGGAGAGTCTACAGGTACTCATTATGCAAAAACTCACTTCATAGACCAGGATAATGAACATTTATGATCATCTGGAGATAGAACCCCTGGTGAGAATAAGACAGTGCTAAATGCATACTGAGCAAATAATAGGTACCAAATATTGATTTAATATCATTTAAAAATATACCTCTGTGATGCCAAATGAGAATTTAAATGTGAAATATTGTTAATATGCAATGCAGAGAGTGAGAAGCTTTTTTTGCATCACATTTATATTGCAAACACAGAGGCCCAGTATTTTAATAATGAAAAACTTATTTACCTGCCTGGATAATATACCCATTATAATTAAATGTATTTCAGAAAATTATTAATAGCTATAAAATATTAAAAATCATTAAATGTACCAAAAAGAAGTCAGTTAATTTTTATTGGTCTCTATCTAATCCAAGAGCAGATTTTTCTTTCTGTTCTAATTCCTTAGAAGTTGAAGTAATGAAGTGTATAATATATACTACTTCCGTAAGTGATCATGCCTCTATTGACCTTATAGTTGAACTAGATATTATAATGCAGACATTCTCACTGAGGAGATTAAAAAGTGCTTTTATTGTAAGATTATAGTGAAAGTAATCAGAGTTTAAATCTCATTCTGACTTTGATATGATGATAGTATCCGAGCACAATATAAGCTATCAACATTTCTTTCATTTAAAAATTTTTTAGTTTCTTATTGAAAGAAAAAAAATAAAATTCGCAGTTAAAGCAATGTGTTAGTAAAGCTATTCCTGGTGAGAGGGCCAAGATATATAGCTACTGGTTCTGCTATAACTAGTATGTGGTTTTAACTGAGTTCCTTCTGGTCTTCATTTTTTTTTTCATTTATAAGTTTACTTTTGAAATAGTAATATTTTATAATTTTAGATAAATGAGGAGACTAGTGTTTTGTTTTACTGGCATTATTTAAATAGGTATAGGCATGGCTTATACAGAAAGGTAGGAAGGTACTTTAGCTGACTGAATTTTTCTTAATGAAAGCGAAGTTAGAGCTGTGTGGCCTTTGTTTAGCCTCTATCTTGCAAAAAGATAGTCCCTGTTACAGTATGGACCACCAGATTATTAACTTAAAACAAATCAAGTCCATTAAAGCTTCTTCTCAATGCTTAATTGTTTTGATAAACAAGCCTCCTAGAAGTCAAGAGCTCTCCCTGTGGGGTCTGAGAAGGCCTTTGTGTCATTATGCGGCTAATGCTTAATATATAAGGGCAGTTTTATGCTCTCTTGGTGCAAGACACATTTCTTTAGGATAGCACTGGGGTTTCTCAGATAAAACTTCACACACACACACACACACACACACACATACAATTTTTTCAACATATTGCTTTTCTGAAACTATTTGGAAGATGTATAAACTACCTGTCAATATATACAATAGAAATATAAAATTGTCATTGTGAATCTCTTAAAGACATTGTCTTCCTGAATGTGGTATTATTTAAAGCCTGCTGGTCCTCACTTGCTACAATTGTATTGATGCTTCTTTTAAATAATGCATATATTACCTAAACAAAATGACTTATTTCCTGTGATTACAATTAGAAGCAAATGCATTAATGAAATACTAATATGACATTTAAAATGGCATTTTCCTTAATGTAGCTTAAGATGGTTTCTTTAAAATATCTTATGATAGTTTATTTGGTACAAAGAAACCAAGGAATTTATAATGAGCAGAAGATAAAGTGATTTTAACAAATTATTCATATTGCATATTATAGGATAAAAGTATGACAACTATAATTAAGTCCCTTCAGGCTAAAAAGATATTAATTGCATCCAATGTGATTAGCTGGTATATTCCTGAAGATTTTGATTCTAGCATCACGTTTGGTCAATTAATTGAGATAATTTATTCCAATCTAAGAGCAAGTGTAGGAACAAATTATTTCTGAGAGTACATTTGGAAGAAACAGCCAGGATAAGGAGATGGGTTCTCTAGAGTTTCATCTATCTGACAGTCACCGAATCTCATGATAGGAGTGTCACAAGGATAAATTGTAGAGAGCTTGGATGAAAACAGTCTCACGCAGAAAGAATAATTCTGAAAAATACTAGTTTGCTTATGAAGGTGACATTTTGAAAACTTATTCAAATATTTTATCCTTTTTTGTGTGATTAATATTCTAGGGAACATATCGTTAACATATTTAAGTGATATTCCACAATAATCTTAAAACAAATATTGCTAATTCCTTTTGCTTTGTTTCTTGGGTAAAGAAAAAAATGAACTTCATCATAGGAAATATATTTTTAAAACTACTTAAAGATATTTTAAAGTTTCTCTGTTTATTAAATATCACCAGTTGGCATTCAGCACAATGCAAATGTAACAATTTCTTCAGAAACTAGAAGATAGCTCCATTTACTGAGTTGAATTTAACAGTGGCATAACTAAGCTGCAGCAAAGCAGGAGTGCCTACTAATTAGGACAGATTCCTGACCATCATTCTACTGTGCAGCTCCCACTGAAGTGAACATGAATCTTGCAGCAACTTAATTTTCTCATGTAGCTCTCAGTTCTTAAAATCCCTGAAGACCTTAAACAGTCTTAAATAGCAAATACTGTGTTTTCATAGAAAGTAGAAGAATTTGTGCATTTCAAAATAATTTTATATGTGCTTTTGCTTGAGAAACCACCTATGCTATTTAACAAGATTGAAGACTGCAAACTAGACTAAATGAAAGTACAGCCTTGTCTCTGCCTTGGCATCAGATCAGGTTGCTATTGGTAAAGCTAAGTAGAAGATTAGATGTTTTTCATCGACACCTTCAAGTTTAAAGCAGGAGTAAAAGGAATGATCTATGTTATTTAAATAATTATCAAGTCATTTAGAATGAAAAGACATGTAGTCATTGTGAATTAGAACATAACAAAATTGAGCATGTCTTTGTTGAATTATATATGTTCATGCTCACATGTATGTATATACTTTTAAAGTTCACATCCCAATTATGCTTTCTTTATAGAAGACAAGCTTTCTCAAAAAAGTTTATGGGAAAATTTCTTATTGAGTTATTTTAACAAGTAGCAGGTTACAATGCCTTTCCAAGGAATCATTAAATTGTTTCTATAGAAAGCATTGTCCCTAAACTCCCAGCTACTTGGCTGATAGGGTAATAATTTTGATCTTCTTTTAAAATTAGATGAATATTTACTTCTTCCTGATTAATTGAGAAAAAATATAATTTCTCGAGATAGAAACACTATAGAACTTTTGCTACATTTATGTCATGGGAAAAGATGCTGTATTCGTTTCTTAAGGCTGCAGTAACAAGGTACCTGAAACTGAGTGGCTTAAAATAACAGAAATGTATTATTTCACAGTTTTGGAGGCTAACACTCTAATATTAAGATGTCAGCAGAATTGGTTCTTTCTGAGGGCTGTTAGGGATAATCTGTTCCACACCTCTTTCCTAGTTTCTGGAGGTTCACTGGCATCACTTTACTCTCTGCCTTTATCTTTACATAGCTTTCTCTTTGTGTCTCTGCATCTTCACATCCTCTTCCCATTGTAGAAGCCTGCATGTCTCTGTGTTTAAATTTGTCCTTATTATAAGGACATGGTCATACTGGATTAGGACTCATTCTAATGACCTCATCTTAACTTGATTAGTTGCAAAGACCTTACTTCCAAGGAAGGTCGCATTTACAGGAATTGTGTGGTTAAGACTTGAACATCTTCTTTTGGAGGGAGAGCAAACACAATTCAACTCATAACAGATGGATCTGAAATCAAGAGCAAAAACAAAAATAAAAAAGGAAAAGCAAAATCTTGGTGACAGATTTACATTGGTGGAACAGAGACAACCAGAATGTGCCACTGAGGAGTTGAACTACCCTATGACATTTCTAACATGTTTAGATAAGATAGGTAGGAGCATGTAGCTACTGAAGGTGTTGCTAGATGAATGGGTTTATACTGCAAAAGATCAAAGTGAACACAGCATTCATGGACAGAATGATCATAAGGTGCAGATTATTTGTTCTCTGCCTTATTTGGTTTGGTCTGTTGTCTTAGTCCGTTTTGTGTTGCTATCACAGATACAATACAGTGGGTAACTTATAAAGAAAAGAAATTTATTTCTTCCAGTCCTGGAGGCTGAGAAGTCCAAGAAAATTGAGGGGCCACATCTGGTGAGAACCTTCTTATTGCATCATCCCATGGTAGAAGATGAAAGAGCCAGAAAGTGTGAGAGAACAAGAGATGGCCAAACTCACTTTTATAACAAACGTACTCTCATGATAATGAACCCACTCATGAGATAAAAAAATTAATCCATTGACTTAATCACCTCTTAAAAATCCTCTTCTTAATTCTGTTATATTGAAGATCAATGAACATGAACTTTGGAGGATACATGGATACCATAGAATCTTTTTTGAACACAGATGTCTATGGTGACCAAAAGGACATCAGATACCTATAGTGTCTCCTATTTATTAAGACTAGAATATAAATGATAGAGTAGATGTTATATTACTCCATGTAGCCTTTTTTTTTTTTTGCAATAAATTACCCAAATAAAAGAAGTTAGCCAAAATCTCCCCTCACTTGAATTGGACTGATATTATGCAGTGATATACTAGTACTGGATTTAGATCATACTAAAAAAAAAAGATATTCTAATGAACGTTTGGAGATACATTACTATCTGGAATTAATTGATATAAAATTAAAGAGAGAGTATTAGATAGTAACTTAAAAAAAATTCTCAATAATAATTATTTTACTTATTTATAAATATATAATTTATTCTAATTTTACTTATTTTAATTTTACTAGGTGATATTGTGTAGGTTCAATTGTTAAAATAGTAATTTTATTCGTTTTCAAAATTTAATGCATAAAATATATTTATTTCAAATTTAAATTTCTGTTAACTTTCATGCTTTGTAATTCAAGGAGAGGTGTCTACCATTATTTGGTGGCACTATTTCTAAATGCTAGGGAAATAAATCTAATTGGAAAAGAAAAAACACATAAAAATTGAAAGTATACTCTAAAACTATCAAGTTGGGAGCAAGACGGCAGAATAGAAGGTGATCATCCCCCTGCCCACAGGAGGACACCAATTTAACAACTATCTATGCTGAAAAAAAAATTTATTATAAGAAAGAAAAATCAGGTGAACACTTGTAGTACCTGGTTTTAGCTTCATGTTGCTGAGAGGAGCACTGAATAGATAGAAAAAACAGTCCTGAATCACTGACACCATGCCTCCTACACCCCTGGCAGCAGCAGCATGGTGCAGAGAGCCTCTCTGACACTGAGTGAGGGAGAATGCATCAATTGTGAGGCAGTGAACTCAGTGCTGTCTTGTTAAAGCAGAAAGGAAAACCTGTCCAAACTCAGATGATGCCCCAAAACAGAGATAGCATTTAAACCAGCTCTAGCCAGAGGGGAATCACCAGTCCCAGCAATCCAAACTTGAGTTCCCACAAACCTCACCACTCAGGGCTACAGCAATCTCTATTTCCAAGTAAACTTGAAAGACAGTCTAGGCCATAAATACTCCAAAACTCTTAAATGAGTCCTAATATGATTCTCGGCCCAGAGACAGTGGAGTGGGATGCAGGCAGCATTCTGAGACAACAGCTGGGGCAGCCAAAAGAGTGCTGACATCACCCCTCCCCTAACCCTGGGTTGCACAGCTCTTAGCTCCAAAAAATACCCATTTTTCTCTGATTAAGAAGAGGAGAAGAAATAGTGGGGAGGAATCATCTTACATCTTGAATACTAACTCAGCCACAGCAGGATAGGGTACCAGTCAGAGTAGTGAAACCCATGTTCCAGGCCCTAGCTCCCAGACAAAATTTCCAGATGCATCCTGGGCCAGAAGGGAATCTGCTGCCTTAAAGGAAAGGACCCAGGCCTGAAAATAAGAAATGCTAAAAGGATCACTAAATCTTGAAACAAATCCTTGAAATGCACCAAAATGGAACCTCCTTAAAGCATGAATCTCACAGAACATATATAACAATAACACAATGAACAACAACAACAACAACAAAAAAACAAGGTATGCAGGCAACAAATAGCATGATGAATAGAATAGTTCCTCACCTCTCAATATTAACATTGAATGTAAATGGCCTAAATGCTTTATTTAAAAAATACAGAATCTAAGAATGAATAAGAATTTACCAACCAGGTTTCTGTTGTCTTCAGGAGACTCACTGAACACATAAGGATTCACATAAACTTAAGGTAAAGGGGTGAAAAAAGATATTCCATGCAAATGGAAACCAAAAGGACTAGTCCAACAGGAAAATATCATAATGCTAAATATGTATGCACCTAACACTGGAGCTCCGAAATTTATAAAACAATTACTACTAGACCTAAGAAATGAGATAGATGGAAATACAGTAATATTGGGGGGCATTAATATTCCACTGACAGCAATAGACAGGTCATCAAGACAGAAAGTCAACAAAGAAACAATGGATCTAACATATACCCTACAACAAATGGACTTAACAGATGTTTACAGAACATTCTACCCAACAACTGCAGAATATACACTCTATTCATTAGCATGTGGAACGTTCTCCAAGATAGACCACATGATAGGACACAAAACAAGTCTCAGTAAATGTAAGAAAATCAAAATTATATCAAGTACTCTCTCAGACCACAGTAAAATAAAATTGGAAGTTAGCTCCAAAAGAAACCCACAAAACCATGTAAATCCATGGAAATTAAATAACCTACTCCTGAATGATTGAGTCAATAATGAAATCAAGATGGAAGTTTTAAAAATTCTTTGAACTGACCAACAATAATGGCACAGCCTATCAAAATCTCTGGATACAGCAAAAGCAGTGCTAAGAGGAAAGTTTATAGCATTAAATGCCTACATCAAAAAGAATGAAAGAGTACAAATAGCCAATCTAAGGTCATACCTCATGAAACTGGAGAAACATGAACAATCCAAATTCAAACCCAGCAGATAAAAAGAAATAAGATTAGAGAAGAAGTAAATAAAATTGAAACAAAAAACTCCCCCAAATTCCAAAAGATAAATAGAACAAAAAGATGGTTCTTTGAAAAGATAAATAAAATTGATAGATCATTAGTGAGATTAACCAAGAAAAGAATAGTTAATATCCAAATAAGGTCAATTAGAAATGAAATAGGAGATATTACAACTGATACCACAGAAATACAAAAGATTATTTAAGGCTAATATGACAACATTTATGTATCATAAACTAGAAAACCTAGAGGTGATGGATAAATGCCTGGAAATATACAACCCTCCTAGTTTTAACCAGGAAGATACAGAATCTCTTAACAGAACAATAACAATCAGCAAGATTAAAATGGTAACATAAAAATTGCCAACAAAAACAGTCTAGGACTAGACAGATCTTAATTCTATTAGACATTCATAGAAGAATTGGTACCAATCCTGTTTACATTATTCCAAAAGACAGAGAAAGAGGGAATCCTCCCTAAATTATTGTATGAAGCCAGTATAACCCTAATATCAAGGTAAGGACATTAAAAAAAACTATAGACCAATATTCCTAATAAGCACAGATGCAAAAATCTTCAACAAAACACTAGCCAACTAAATCCAACAGCATATTAAAAAGATAATCCACCATGATCAAGTGGGTTTTATACAAAGGATGCAGAGATGGTTTAACATGCACAAGTAAGTAAATGTAATACACCACATAAATGGAATTAAAAACAAAAATCACATGATTATATCAATAGATGCAGAAAAAGCACTTGACAAAATTCAGCATCCCTTTATAATTAAAACCCTCAGCAAAATAGGCATAGAATGGACATAACTTAAGGTAATAAAAGCCATCTATGACAATCCCATAGCCAACACTGTCCTGAATGGAGAAAAGTTGAAAGCATTCCCCCTGAGAACTGGAATAAGACAAGGATGCCCACTTTCACCACTTCTATTCAACATAGTAGTGGAAGTCCTTGCCAGAGTAGTCAGACAAGAGAAGGAAATCAAGGCCATTCAGATTGGAAAAGAGGAAGTCAAACTGCCACTGTTTGCTGATGATATAATCATATACCTAAAAAACCCTAAAGGCTTATGCAAAAAGCTCCTAGAATTGGTAAATGAATTCAGCAAAGGTTCAGGATACAAAATAAATGTACACAAATAAGTAGCTCTGCTATACACCAACAGCAACCAAGTTGAGAATCAAATCAAGAACTCAGCTCCTTTCACAATAGCTGCAAAAAAATAAAATACTTAGGAATATACATAACCATGGACATGAAAGACCTCTACAAGGATAACTACAAAACTCTGCTGAAAGAAGTAATAGATCACACAAACAAATGGAAATGCATCCCAGGCACATGGATGCATAGAATCAACATTGTAAAAATTACCATACTTGCAATTTACAAATTCAGTGCAACTCCCATCAAAATGCCATTATCATTCTTCACAGAATTATAAAAAAAAAGTTCCTAAAATTCATATGAAACTAAGAAAGATCCCACATAGCCAAAGCAAGACTAAGCAAGAAGAACAAGTTTGGAGGAATCACATTAATAGATTTCAAACTATACTATAAGGGCATAGTCACCAAAACAGCATGGGACTGGTATAAAATTAGGCACAGAGACCAGTGGAAAGGAATAGAGAACCCAGAAACAAAGCCAAATACTTACAGCTAACTGATTTTTTACAAAACAAAGAAAATCGTAAAGTGGGAAAAGGACATCCTATTCAACAAATGGTGCTGGAGTATTTAATTGGCAAGCCACATGTAGAGGAATGAAATTGGATCCTCATTGCTTATCCTATACAAAAATCAGCTCAAGATGGATCAAAGACTTAAATCTAAGATCTGAAACCATAAAAATTCTAGAAGGTAGCATCGGAAAAACCCTTCTAGGCATTGGCTCAGGCAAAGCCTTCATGACCAAGAACCCAAAAGCAAATACAACAAAAACAGAGATAAATAGATGGGACTTAATTAAACTAAAAAGCTTCTATGCAGCAAAATAATCAGCAGAGTTAACACAACCCACACGATGGGAGGAAATCTTTACAATCTATACATCTGACAAAGGACTAATATCTAACACAATCTACAAAGATCTCAAACAAATCAGCATGAACAAAACAAACAATTACATCAAAAAGTGGGCTAAGGACATGAATAAATTCTTAAAAGAAGTTATGCACATGACCAACAAGTATATGGAAAAAATGCTCAACATCACTAATTATCAGGGAAATGCAATTCAAAACCACAATGGAATACCACCTCACTCCTGCAAAAATGGCCATAATAATAATAATAAAAAAATAGATGTTGGTATGAATGTGGTGCAAAGGGAACACTTTTACATTGTTGGTGGGAATGTAAACTGGTACAACCAGTATGGAAAACAGTGTAGCGATTCCTTTAGAACTGAAAGTAGATTTACCACTTGATCCATCAATCCCAATACTAGGTATGTATCCAGAAGTCATTACATGAAAAAGATACTTGCACATGCATTCTTATAGGAGCATAGTTTGCAATTGCAAAAATATGGAACCAGCCCAAATGCCTATCAATCAAGTGGATAAAGAAAATTTGGAACATCATACACTGGGGCATGTTGGGTGGTTGGGGGTAGGAGAGGGATAGCAGGGGGTGGGGGGATGGGGGAATATTTGGGATATATATATATATATATATATATGCACACACACATACACACACATATATATACACACACACATACATATATATATATAATGGAATATATATACACAGACACCATGAAATACTACTCAGTCATGAAAAGGGCATAAAAAGGAAAAAATAATGTTATGTGTAGAAACCTGTATGGAATTGGAGACTATTATTCTAAGTAAAGTAACTCAGGAATGGAAAACCAAACATTGTATGTTCTCACTCATAAATGGGAGCTAAGCTATGAAATGCAAAGCCATAAGAATGATATATTGAACTTTGGAGACTCAGAGGAAAGGGTGGTGTGTGGTGTGGGATAGAAGACTACACATTGGGTAGTGTACACTACTTGGGTGATGGGTGCACCCAAATTTCAGCCATCACCCCTAAAGAGTTTATTCATGTAACCAAACACCACTTGTTCCCCAAAAACCTATTGAAATAAAAAATAGTAAACTAATAAAAAAATAAATAAATCTAATTAATCTCTATTTAAAAAAGAAGATGCAATGACTATTACTATATAATACAAAAGTGGTCAATTCAGCAAGAGGATAGAAAAATTTTAAGTATATATGCATCAAATACTGGAGCACCTAATTCAAATATTAGCAGAGCTAGAGAGAGAGATAGGCCACAACACAATAAGAACTGGAAACTTCAACACCCCACTTTCAGCATTAGACAGATATTCCATATATTCAAATCATCAAAGAAACTTGATGCGATTACATTTGTCCGTTTTTCTTTTGGTTGCCTGTACCTGTGGGGTATTGCTCAATATTTTTCCTAGTCTTTGAGAGTTTTTCTGATGTTTTCTCATAGTAGTTTTATAGTCTTAGGTCTTAAATTTAAGTCTTTAATCTGTTTTGATTTGATTTTTGTATATGGCAAGAGATAGGGATCTGGTTTTGTTCTTCTGTATATGGATATCTAGTTTTCCCAGCACTGTTAATTGAAGAGACTGTCTTTTCCCCATTATATATTCTTGGCATCTTTGTCAAAAATTAGTTCAGTATAAGTGTGTAGTTTTTTTCTCAGTTCTCTATTCTGTTCCTTTGGTCTATGTGTCTGTTTTATGCTAGTACCATGCTGTTTTGGTAACTATGGTTCTGTAGTATAATTTGAAGTCAGGTAATGTGATTCCTCCAGTTTTGTTCTTTTTCCTTAGGATAGCATTGTCTCTTCTGAAACTTTTGTGATTTCATATAGGATTGTTTTATTCTGTTTCTGTGAAGAATGTTTTTGGTATTTTGATGGTGATTGCATTGAATCTGTAGATTGCTTTGGGTAGTATGGTCATTTTAACAATATTGATTCTTTCAATCCATGAACATGAAATATTTTTCCACTTTTGATGTCCTCTTCAATTTCTTTCATCAGTGTTTAATAGTTTTCATTATAGAGATCTTTCACTTCTTTGGTTAAGTTAATTTGTAGGTATTTAATTTTATATGTGGCTATGGTAAATGGGAATATTCAAATGTCTTTTTCATGTTGCACAGCATTGGCATATACACATGATACTGAATTTTTTATATTGATTATGTATTCTTCAACTTTACTGAATTTATCAATTCTAATAATTTTTATGCAGTCTTTAGTTTTTTTCCACATATAAGATTATATCATCTGTAAACAAGGATAATTTGACTTCTTCCCTTCCAATTTGGATGCCTTTTATTTATTTCTCTTGTCTGATTACTGTAGCTAGAACTTCCAGTACTATATTGAATAACAGTGGTGAAAGGGGACGTCCTACTCATGTTCCAGATCTTAGAGGAAAGGCTTTCAATTTTTCCCAATTTAGTATGAAACTTGCTGAACATCTGTGGTAGGTAACTTTTATTATATTGAGGCATGTTTCTTCTATACTCAGTCTTTGGAGATTTATTATTATTATTATTAAGGGATGTTGAATTTCATCAATTGCCTTTTCATCATCAGTTGAAATTATCATTTAATTTTTATCCTTCATTCTTTTGATATGTTGTATCATATTGATTTATTTGCATGTGTTGAACAATCTTTGCATCCCAGGGATAAATCCTACTTGGTCATGATGAATGAGATTTTTAATATATTGTTGAATTCAGTTTGGCAGTATTGTGTTCAGGATTTTGCATCACCATTCATCAGAGATATTGGTCTGCATTTTTTTATTTCTTGTTGTGTCGTTGTCTTGTTTTGACATTACGGAGAATAGTACTGGCCTCATAGAATGAGTTTGGAAGTATTTCCTCCTCCACTATTTTTCCAAATAGTTTGAGTAAAATCGGTATTAGCTCTTCTTCAAACGTTTTGTAGAATTCAGCAGAGAAGCCATTAAGTCCTAGTTTTTAATTTACTGGGAGACATTTTATTATGGCTTTGATTTCATTACTTATTATTGATCTGTTCAAGTTTTTGATTTCTTCCTGGTTCACTCTTGGTAGAGTGTATGTGTCTATGAATTTGCTAATTTCTTATCAGTTTTCCTGTATATTGGCATATAGTTGCTTATAGTATATGAGCATTTGAATTTCTGAAGTATCAGATATAATGTGTTCTTTTTTATTTATGATTTTCTTTATTTAGATTTTCTCTGTTTTTTTTCTTAGTCTGGCTAAATGTTGGTCAATTTTGTTAAACTTTTCAAAAAAACAATT
>CAUYLG010014893.1:0-10463 GCA_963573385.1 Cacajao melanocephalus | reverse complement strand
CTTTCTATCCATGCAGTAATAGTGAGTGTAAAATCTGCTTACTTCGCTATTGAACACTGTTATGTTCACTATCCGGAGTAAATAAAGAAGCTTATTAAAACAGGGCAACGTGTTTTTACAAAACTGATTTCCTTTCCTTTCTTGTTATCTCAAATAATTGGTTGGTTAATATTTTTCTTTGTGATTTGTGCTTTCATGGCTGGAAAATTTGTGCCAAAATGGGTACAATTTACTGATACTGGCCTGGGATCTGATATTCCATTTTGGAACCAACCTTACATAAATTCCATGCCATAATCTGATATTGAAGCAGCAGAAAGTAGGAGTGTTGTCAGGGTTTTAAAATCTATAGTATTGTACCACTCAGAGACTAAGTAACATACATTTTCTACAATTGTGTTTACTACTACTATTTTTAGAAAGGTAGATGATGATATATCTGTCAAGAATGTAAGTTTTTTTTTAAATCTGTATTTTTAATAAGTTTTCCTTAAAGTACTGCAATCAACTTGATTGCCATTTTATTTTATTTTCTGTGGCAGCTGTCTGTAATCTGGAGTAACAAGACAAGTGATGTTTCCTTTCTCCCCCAATTTCCTAAATCTTTTACCTTATCTATCCATAGGCTTTGATGTAATGTTCATATTAGAGCCTGAATACTACTGTATTTTACTGATATAAGCTATTTGTATTCTTGTCATTTTGATAAAAAAAGGCTTGTCATTAATAGTATTCATATGATGTAGACAGTTTCTCATTTTATGTAGTCACTATTCAATATGACTGTAGTGACGCAGGAAAGTGCTCTGATTTAGGTTTTGTTTAATCACCAGCCTACTGATATTTTGCTATAATTTCATGCTATATATTCACTTTAGTTTGATTTTTTAAAGCCTTCAGATTCATTCATCTAGTTTAAGACGTTAAGGATTGGTTAAAAATTAATAATTTAAAGTAAAATACTCTTTTATAAGTGTTTTAAAGAATAATATGCAAAAAAATTGTCCTTGCTATATAAGATGTTGATGAACATGAAAAATTTATCTTTGTTAGGTGACTCAATGACCTTAGCACGAGGTCATCATGTTAACTTTATTCACCTAGAAGAGCTGACAAAGAGCTGAGTGTTACCGTCATATGCACTTAACACATGTTATGTGTGGAGGGCAGTATGTGGGAAGGGAGCATGTGAGAAGCAGGAATGAAGTATGTAATACAATATTTCCATGTTTGACTAAAAGTATGCTATACTTGCCTTGTGCCATTAATTACAGAACATTTAAAGGGACAATTATATGGTAAGTATAACACGATCATCATTATCTAAAGGAAGGAGAAAACATCTGCATTCTATGTTAAAATTTCAAAGAAAAGATTTTTGTTTTGGTAATATTCAAGAACACTTGTATTAAATGAGATTCTAATTGCATGATATAAATATTTAATAGCCTGTTGCTATGGTAGAGATTGTCTAATGTAAACACAATGTATGAAACTATACCAAACATATTCTTCCTTGGATGACAAGGAATCTCCTGGAAAAGAGTTCTAAGCTTTCAAATATCATGCTTAATATAAAACACCTACTCCTGCTAAAGTAAGGGTGTTTGTGAAAAAAGAATTGTTAACCCTCTGAGTAATTTAAATCTAAAATTTGTTGTATATAAATCCTATTTTGAAATTCCAAGTGCCACCAGAACTCTTGTCTTTTCTTTGGTTTATCTGAGACATCATACAACTTTCTGTTGCAAGTAGGAGCAGGGAATCGACATGAGGATCCATTCTGAAGTTCATAAGCTATAGTTTCAAAAGAAGCAAGTGTTATCTTTTTGATCTTTAGTATATTACTGTTAGAGTTCCTCTCCCCTGTTACAGTTTAGCAACCAGTGGGCATAATGAATTAATTAAATATGTTCTGATAATAATATCAGCTACTAAAAACTTAGATTGGAATCAACTGAAAGTGTTAATGATATAAAGAAAATTTCCAGCTGACATTCTACAAATATTGGCTACAGTGATTATAAGTGATTCACCCTGGAATGGTAAAAGAAGAAAAAAGGAATATAGTGGAAACTACTGGATTTGAAGTCAATTATGATTCCTAAACAGTTATTTCTTCAAAAATTATTTGAAATTATGAATTTAGGTACTTGAAATATATTACTATTTCACAATAATACTATCGTAAGAATCTGCTACTTTTCTCTTTCCTGTCTTCCTATTTTCTTATAAATCCTTGCTGTGGTCTTTAATGGAATCTCCTTAGCTCCCTAAAGGCTGTGCTCAAAGTTGCATTTCTTGTGTAATAAGTATGAGTTTGTGACCCAATTCTGAAGACTAACAAATCGTTCTTCTGAGTTTTGTGAACCTAATTTAAATATATGATTATTAGACTGCTCTATCAAATTATTTTATACTGGTCCCTTTCAAATGCATTTCAATGTTCTTTTTAATTATTTTTTATTTTTATTTTTTTGAGACAGGGTCTCACTGTGTCACCCAGGCTGTAGTGCAGTGGTGTGATCATGGCTCACTGTAGCCTTGACCTCCTGGGCTCAAGCTGTCTTCCCTCCTCAGTAGCTGGGACCATAGGTGCATGCTGTTACACTCAGCTAATTTTTAAAAATTTTTGTATAGATAGGGTCTTGCTATGTCACCCAGGCTGGCCTCAAACTCCTAGGTTCAAGCGATCCTCCTACCTCAGCCTCCCAAAGTGCTGGGATTACAGGTGTGAGCCACTGTGCCCAGCTGTTTTTTTTTTTTTCCCCTGGTAGAGTTTGTGCATTTTTATTACGCTGCTTGCTTTGATTCCCTAGGATCATAGGATGGCTCCTCTAATACACTTTTCTATTTTCTGGTTTTGTAGCATTACTTTGGTTTTACGCATTACTATAAATGGTCTTTTCTAGTCTGTTACTGAAGTGAATTATGTACCTTTGTGTGCTAGCTATGGTGGTAACTTCAGAAACAAGTGAGTGAATCTTGCTTTGCTCTTTTGTGAAGCATGCAGCCTTAAAAAATAAAATCTCTCACAGTAGAAAGGCCAATGATTTTGAGCAAAATTCTTACCTATTAGTATTATCTCTTTACTGTGCTTATCCATATTTCTTGGCTCAGTACTCAGCATTTGTTGAGTAAGGGAGGTTTAGCCAGATTGATACTTGTAAGCACAGCATGTGAAATATTATTTCCTGAAATGATATCATCGTTAAAATGATATAATGCTGAAACTCAGACATGCTGAGAGGTAAGCCAGGCTGTAATGTGTTGTATTAATATGGATTGACATTTTCTTCATAGCCCTACTTTTTTAATAGTCTACTCATCGTTTCCTTCAGTGAATTTTCTTATGGTATGATGATTTGGTCTATTATTACTGAATCTGTATGTACTCTTCTGTATAAATTAAATGACTAAATAAATTATACCATGAAATTAATGTGTCCCTCTCACAATCAGTACATGCTCTCTCCAGATTGGAAGCATTTTGTTTAACATTTTCACATACAATCCAGGGATTTTGAGGCCAACTGAGAAGAAAGGGGGCACTGTGTCCTAGTTGTAGCCCAGAGTCCTTTGCATTTGCGAAAGTGGAGAGTACAAGAGGCTGGTTAGGGGAACCTAAGGAGAGATTCCCCATGCATATGAGATAAGGAGCTTTTGGAGGACTAAGATGACTAATAATTATAGCTAACAGCAGAAATACATATATAATTATATAAACACACAAGGTGTATTTGTGTGTATATATATACACATACCTATAAATATACATAAATATTATTCATTTTTGCTTTAAATAAAGATACAGTATTCCAACTTATTTTTGCTTAGATAGCTTATCCTCAAGTAAGTAACAGAGGTTAATATTCTAAGGGAAAAATGACCTAGACATTCCAATAGATGACAAGTTAATACAAGCCAGTACAAATGTGACTCCTTAAAAATTAATGCCAAAAAAGTTAACACTATGGCTTATTAAAGTAGAAGTAAAATGCTCATTTTAAGAATGGTTATAACTATGCTGTAATCAGTTAATTTCTCTGAAAACAATGGGGTCAATCTACAACTATGCCAATTTCGTTGATATTTTGTAAGAACCAACTTCTGATTTTGTTGCTTTTTTCTACTGTTGTTCTATTCTCTATTTCATTTATTTCCATTGTGATCTTTATTAGTTCCTTCATTCTGCTCGCTTTGGATTTAATTTTCTCTTCCCTTTTACAGTTCCTTTAAATGAAATGTTATGGTATTTATTTAAGTTTTTTTACTTAAATCTAAATGCCTGTAGCTGTAAACTTTCCTCCACTAAATAAATTTTTAAAATTCTCTTTATTGCTTTAACTGCATACCACAAATTTTAATATATTGTATTTTCTCTTATATTTATCTCCAGACATTTTCTAATTTCCCTTGTGATTTCTTCTTTGCCCTATTGATTATTCAGGAGTAATCAATAAATAATCATATTTAATTTTCACAGAGTTTTGAATTTCCTCAATTTCCTTCTGTTACTAATTTCTAATTTATTTTCATTGTGGGTAGAGAACATACTTTATACAATTTAAACCTTTAAAAAATCTGGGGTGGGGGAATTGGGGAGGGATAACATTAAGAGAAATACCTAATGCAGATGACAGGGGGGATGGATGCAGCAAACCACCATGGCATGTGTATACCTATGTAACAATCCTGCACGATCTGCACATGTACCCTGGAACTTAAAATATAATAAAAAAAAGAAAAAAAGAAAACTAAATAAATAAAAATTAAAAATCTATCGAGGTTTGTGTCATGGCCCAACACTTTGTCTATCCTGAATAATCTTCTGTGTGCACTTGAAAACACTGTGAACTATACTGTTTTTGTGTGGCGTGTTCTATAGATGTCAGTTGTGTCTTCTTGATTTATAGTGTTATTCAGATTTTGTGTTTCCCTGTCTATCTTCTGCCACTTGTTCTAACCGTTATTGAAAGTGGCATATTGAAGTCTCCAACTATTATTATCGAATTGTGTATTTCCCACTTCACATCCATCAGTTTTTGCCTTATATATTTTACGGCTCTATTATTAGGTGGGTGCGTATATGTTTATAATTCTTTTATAATTATAAAATTTCTCTCTTTGCCTCTGGTAGCATTTTTTGTTTTGTCTATGTTGTCTGATATTTTACAGTCATTCAAGTTCTCTTATGGTTGCTGTTTGCGTAATATATTATTTCAGTCTTTTGGCCTTCAATCTCAACATACATATATATATATAATGTTACATATATTGTTATACATTATATGTATAATATGTATATACATATAATGTATAATTACATATTATACATATAATGTTACATATATATTATATATATATTTTTTTTGAGGCAGAGTTTTGCTCTTGTTGCCCAGGTTGGAGTGCACTGGCATGATCTTGGCTCACTGCAGCCTCTGCCTCTTAGGTTCAAGCCATTCTCCTGCCTCAGCCTCCAGAGTAGCTGGGATTACAGGTGCTTGCCACCACACCTGACTGATTTTTCGTATTTTTAGTAGAGATGGGGTTTTGCCATGTTGGACAGGCTGGTCTCAAACTCCTGGCCACAGGTAGTCCACCCGCTTTGGCCAATCTATTATATTTTTAAATCTAAAGTGTATTCAGTTGATAGCATATAGATGGATCATTTTTTCACACTCAGTCTGTCTCTGCCTTTTGATTAAATTGTTTGATTTATGTTCACACAATATTATTATTGATATTGTTAGATTTACCTCTGCTATTTAATATTTTGTTTTCTATATATCTCATGTTTTGTTTTCTCTGTGTTGCTCCCTTGGTATTTTTTTTTTTGCATTAAGTGAATACTTTCTAGTTAACATGTTAATTCACCTAATTTTTATGTGATATTTTGAAAGTTATTTCCTTAGTGGTTGCTGTAGGGCTTACAGTATACATTTTAATTTATTAGAATGTACTTCATGTGTTCACTAAATTCTAATGACTTATCGAAGTGCTACCCCTATATAACTCTTTGCTCTTCCTTGTGTATATATATGTGTATATGTAGTATTTATATGTTAAAAACCCAGCAATACACAGTCATAATCCTTACTTCTTATAATTTTGTGTCTTTTAAATAAAGTCAAGGAAAAAAGAAAAGCACAAGTCTTATAGAGGGTTTTAAAAAATTAACCTACTTATTTTTTATTTTTGGATCTCCTTATTTCTTCTTTTGACTTCAAATTACCAACTAGTGTTATTTCCTTGTTCCAGTAAAGTTCTGTTCCCACACACCTCCTTTGTGATATTACAGTAGTCTCTCAATATCTGCAATTTTGCTTTCTGTGGTTTTGGTTACCCATGGTCACCCATGGTCAAACATGGTCCAAAAATATTAAATGGAAAATTCCAGAAATAAACAATTCATGAGATTTAAGTTGCATGCCATTCTCAACAGTGTAATGAAAACTCACATCATCCCTTTGTCTAGCATATCCATGTTGTATAGGCAACACACCCATTAGTCATTTAGTAGCCATCTTGGTTATCACATCAAAAAAAAAATATGATATATGGTTTGGTGCTATGTCTGATTTCAGCCATCCACTGGTAGTCTTGGAATGTATCCCCTCCCTCCTGATATGGGGGGACTGCTGTTTTTTCAAATATATTTTATTTCTATGTGTTATAAACCCAATAACACAATTATATACATATTGTTTTATGTAATTGCTTTATAAATCAGTTCAGAGAATAAAGGAGAAGAACTGCAGTTATACCGTCTTTTGCACTTCATTACTTACATAATTACTTTTACTGGAACTCTGTTTTCCTGTGTGGATTTAAATTGCTGTCTGGCATCATGTTTTTTCAGAGTAAAGAACTTCCTACAGTATCTCTTTTAAAGCTGGTTTGTCACCAACAAATTCTCTTCATTTTGGGGTAGCTGAAATGTATTTATTTCTCTTTCATTTTTGAGAGATAGTTTTGCTGGATATGGGAATCTGGTTTGTCAGGATTTTTTTTTTCAGCATTTTGAATTTTTCATTTCATGGCCTTCTGGCCTCCATTACTTCTGATAAGAAATAAGCTGCTAGTCTTTTGGGACTTCCTATAATGGACTAGAAGTCAACTGTTAATCAAGTTTTTCTTTTTGTATTTAGCTTGAATATTCTGTGTTGTGTCTGGGTATGTATCCCTGTGTGTTTATCTTACTTACAGTTAGTTGACATTATTGGGTATATAGATTGATATTTTCCATCAGATTTTTGACTTTTCAGCTATTATTTCTTCAAATATATTTTCTGCTTCTTTCTCTCCTGTACTTTCCTGGCAGTACCCTTACACATATGTTTCTGAGAATAATGGTGTCCCACATTTCTCTGAGGTTCTGCTCACTTTTCTTCATTCTTCATTCACCCTTCTCTTCAGATTGTGTACTCTTTATGTTTGCTGATTCTTTTTTCTGCCAGCTCAAATCTACCATTGAGTCCCTCTAGCAGTTTTTCTTTGTAGTTATTGTACTTCTTTTCAACACCAGAATTTTCAGTTAGTTCTTTTTTTTAAAAAAGGAACAACTTCTACCTATTATTGCTATTCTTTATTTTATGAAACATCATCATCATTCCTTATGTAAATTCTTTAAACATGACTTCATTTAGTTATTTGAACATATTTTCAACAGCTGCTTTGAAGTCTTTGTCTTCTAAGTCCAACATCTAGGAACCCTAAAGAGCTAACTTATTTTCTGCTCTCCCCCACCCCCATGAAATAGTCAAGCTCCTCAGCCTTTCATTCTGGAAGTCCTGCCCCAATTATTTTTTCAATCGGTTCTTAATAGTCACCACTTTTTTTTTTTTTATTTGAGATGGTCTCACTCTGTAGCCCAGGCTGGAGTCCAGTGGTGCAGTGGCATGATCTTGGCTCATTGCAACCTTCACCTTCTGGGTCCTGGTTCAAGCAATTCTCCTACCTCAGCCTCCAAAGTAGCTGGCACTATAGGCATAAGCCACCATGCCAAGCTAGTAGTCACCACTTTGTAGGATGTGGATTTAATAAACTCTCAAGAGTATATCAAAGTAGATTTTTTTTTAATTTTTGCTACAACCACTGATGAAAAGTATATGGGGGTGGGGTTGTTTGTTTGTTGCAGGTTTTTTTTTTAAATGGTAGCAAGATGGCAGAATAGAAGATCCCTGGCATTATCACCCTCACAACAATACAATTAGACACTATTCAAAGATAAGAATGCCACTGTGATTTCAGCAGAACTTAGGGGAGAAGTAGAGAAACCCCCTAGGCCTACAAAACCTAGAGAAACTGTGATCAGCAAGATAAACAGTCATTTCAGACTGTGCCACCCCTCCCCCAAACTGGCATAATGCCACTCACAGAGAATTTCCCTAGACTCACAGGTTCTGAGATAAGAGGTGGGAATTGAAGGTGAACATTCACTCTCCCCAACAGTCTGGGGATCTTTAAAGGAAACCCATTCTGGTCTTATTCCAAAGGAACCATTGGAAGGGCCAGAAGGGCTGAACCACCTGGGGTGAGTTAGGAACACAGAGTGGGGCACTCACTGCAGTGATTGGGGCATTGCTCTTGGCAGCTACTATGTGCCACATTAAAGAGACTGGCTGATGCCATAGAACTCCAGGGGGTACAATCTGTGGGAAGTCTTGAATAGCTGGCCAGAGTTTTCCACAAAGCTCAGGTGCTAATGTGGAGTTTCTCATTGACCTGGAAACAACTAAAAGGTGAGGATTAAGTTCTCTTGCCCACTGTAAGTCTTCCCCCAGACTGTGAAAACGTGACAGGGCAGCAATATAGTTCCTGGATAATGTTTAACTTCTGGCACTCACTATATGTCTTCCTCAGACGATGAAATGATGGCAGGGCAATGAGTTAGTTCTAGGCCAGTGTTTTAGTTCTGGTGCTCATTATAAATCCTCCCCAAAAATTGAAGAAACAACAGGCCATTATTTAAGTTCTGATACTAAGTAGGAGAGGTCTGGCACCAGCAAAGAACACCTGCAAAATCTGGAAGAGATGGTTATCTTCTCTAATGTGCAGGCATCAGTGTAAAGAAACAAAGATTTTGAAAACTCGGGGAAATATGGCATGACCAAAAGAAACCAACAAAGCTCCACTAATGGACCCAGAAGATTTGAAGATCTACGAAATGTCAGAGAATTCAGAATAATCTCCTTAAAGAAGTTAAGGGAATCACAGGAAAATATGAAGAGAAAACTAAATGAAATTTGCAAAACAATCCAGGAACAAAATGAGAACTTTGACAACAAAATAGAAACAATTTAAAAATCAAATAGAAATCCTAGAAATAAGGAATGCAATAACTGAAAAACTCAGTAGAAGGCTTCAACAGCAGACTTGATCAAACAGAGAAAAGAATTAGAGAGTTTTATCACCCAATCAGAGGAGCAAAAATGAAAATAAAAATAATAAAAGAACAAGGCCTACAAGAATTATGATGCACTACAAAGCAAACTAATGTCCACCTAATAGGAATTTCTGAAGGAGATGAGAGAGAAAAATGCCTAGAAAGCATATTTAAGGAAATGATGGCTGAATATTTCATAAATCTGGGGAAAGATGACACCAGTTAGGTATAGGAAGCTCAGAGATCAACAAATGCAACCCAAAGAGGAAATCCACAATCATATTATAATCAAATTAGCAAAAAATAAAATACAAATAATATTAAAACCAGCAAGAGAAAAGAAACATATCACATTCAATGGAGCCCTAATACAGCTTTCAGCAGATTTCTCACTGGGAACCCTGCAGACCAGGAGAAAATGGGATGCTATATTAAAAGCGCTGAAGGAAAAAAGGACTGCTAGCCAAGATTACTGTACCCAGTAAAGCAATCCTTCAAACATGAGGGAGAGATAAAGACTCTGCTTCTGAGGGAATTCATCAACATCAGCCCTGTATTAAAGGAAGTGCTAAAAGGATTTCTTCAATCTGAAAAAAAAAATGCTAACATGTAGGGTCCAGCCCTACAGGGCCCTTTGAGCCCCTCTCTGCTGGTATGGAGATGAGAAACTAGAAATAAAAGACACAAGACCCAGAGATAGAGAAAAGAGAGTTTGGGCCCAGGGGTCCACTGCCAACCAAAACTAGGAGTCCAGCAGTGGCCTCGAGTGCTGAGATGCTCTGACTTTTATTGAGTACAAAGCTAAGGACAGGGTATGTGGTGCAAAGCTGGCGACAGGGTAGGTAGGATGTGGTATTGGTGGTCAGTGATAGGGTCAAGTACATCACGTGTCATATAAGTAGGGGCCCAAGGCTTTCTAGTAGCTGAGATGAGGTAAGGAGCATAATGTGACAGCACTTTTCCATACTTGTCAAGAAAGAACAAAGACATTAAGATTTATATTACTTTTACTGATTATCTCTTCTAAGAAGAAAGGAACCAGGTGCAGAAGCAGAACATGAGAGTAGACATGGAA